>JAJLUB010000046.1:58861-88913 GCA_030564085.1 Nakaseomyces uthaithaninus
TCCCCCCCCCCCACCTCTTGCTCTCCCACACACAAAGCACTTGCCACTACATAGCTACTGCATAGCTCCCCTCCTGCGCATCCTTCTGAGACACAAGCTTCCATACGGTGTTTGCACGGGATATATCACTCTATACCGGTGCACACGTTTATACACGTGCGTATTGATATAACACATGCCAATCCCGTCTGCACGCACATACACGTGAGCGGTGTTTTGCACAGCGGTTGCCCGGGTAATGTATGTAACCATGGGCGCGAACGGAGCTCTCTCTTTCTCGCCAGCGGCTTCCATTTGCATTCCCGACTACGTGTCGCCTCCCCTCCTGCTGGCCCACCCCCTTTCCTTGGGCGTCTCTCCTTTCTCCATACTGTGACAATAGGCCTTACTCCAAGGACAATCGATCTCGCTAATGGGGAGATCGGCCTCGGTATGGACAGAGATCAGATTTAAACCAACATTATTTCATTTTAGCTATCCCCCCCATTCTTTGTACCCGCAATGGTGCGGGTGTTTGTCTCTTATCCGGCAAGGGATTTACGTCTCCCAAGAGCTTTATCATGAATGATAAGCGAGCTCTTTCTCACGTTTTCGGGCACAGCCCCACTATCAATGGCCGGCCCGTGCTTTCAATTTCGGTTTTCTGGTTTCTGATATTGGATTTTTGATTTCCGCGGTCGGCCCGCGTCCAAATCCTCGATGATTCACAGTAAGACAATCACTGGCGCTGTGAAACAAAGGGGGACACCATTGCACCCTGGAGGGCCCTTTCCCGACGTCTCGGTGATGTCACGGTGACATCATGGTGACATCACCGTTACGCGCGTCCTGGACATAACGGTGATGTCACGATGACTGCACCCCCCTCCACCCTCCACCCTCGGGACACAGAGCTGTCCTGTGGGGGATCACTGCACGTGCCAGGAGTTTCGCTCCTCCCACCCCCGGGTCTGTGGCGGGAAGACAATGGGAGGGTCGAGTGGGCCAGCTGCTGGCTTTGTGGACACGGCAACAAGATAAAGGCAGAGCACTGGGTGACTTCCTTGAATTGGCGCAGGAATGTCTGTTTAGTGTTATTGTGTGCGTCTCTTCTGTGTCCGCCATTCAGCGCAAAATAGAGATCTTTCTCTCGGGTTGGGGTGGGGGGGGAGGAGAGACAGACAATGGGCGAGGGCAGCCACACAGACACAGAGACGGCAGGAGGAAATACCAAAAAAGGAAAGAAGATTTACATCAGGAAGAGGATTGCGTCATTTATTACAGCTTGCAACAGCATGCGATGTCTTCTGCGCGATACGGTCTTGTGTGTTGGGAGGGCAGCTCTCTTACATAATGTTCAGCAGGAGAAGAGAGAAGATGCACAATGGCTTACTTTTTTTTTTCTTTCTTCTGTGTATCTCTATCATCTTCTGCGTGTCGTTGACACAACGCAGAAACCAACGTAGGGGCCGTGGGCCACGAAGAGCAGGCGCAGATGTCGAGACAAGCCACGCAGGGAGGAACCCCGAAATATCCCTCCTTTGACATGATAAAGCATGTATTGCACAAGGCCACCGCAGCAAATATCTTTCAGCCGATAAGAGCTCGCCCCACCGAGCCAGTGAAACGCCCGGGGGGGGCGGGACTGTCTTGTGGGGGTGGGCGAGCATTGCAGGGGAATGGCAACACTGTTGCCACTGCGCCCGTCCCACAGTCGCACGCGCAGGAAAACATAAAACATGACAATAGCACCAGAGAGAGAGGGAGAGATCTAGCGCAGTGAGGGCAGCGAAGAGACAGGACAGCCCGCAACACGTAAAATGGACCTAAAATGAGCGAAGAAAGCGATACACCCTCTACAGCCACTGCAGTTGAGCAACCCCCCACCCGTGCGCGCTCCTCTGTGCTGTATCCTATCGGCCTATCTGAAAGGGGCAAGACAAAGGAAAGGCGAGTCCTGTCCTGCATCACAGAGACATTTTCCACTCCCATTGCGTTTTGGCGCACCGCAAAAGAAAATGCACAGGGCCTCATGTGGTTAAAAGGAAAAGCAGTTGAGATATGCTCACCTTGCTGCAGCAGTCCTGTAGGAGGGAAGCCCAGAGCGCGGGAATGTTTCCAGATATTTTTTTTTTTTATTATTGTTAATTTTTTGGGTTAATCTTTTTTGAGATTGGTAATAACACAGCGAATCGAGACTGGATTTCCCTCTCCCATGCATTAGCAATGGGAAAATTTTTCTCTCTCTGGATAAACACTATCTAATTTTTTTGGGTAAGTCATCTTTGCTTCTCTGGCGTATATAAACACCACTAGTTGAACAAACGAATTGGGAGTCTCTGCCATACGCCTGGAACACCAACCCGCTTTTTGTATTTGCAGAGGATCCTAGCATAGAACAAAATCAAAAGGCTTCGCACTAGACGTCTCCATTCTTGAAACGCCGAACCTCAAAAAGTACCACACGTGAAACACACTGAGACACACACCCACCCACCCCACGCACAGACAAACAATGCAGAACATATCGCTACCACCAATCAGCCAGCTACTGGCCACGCTGCCTCTGCCAGGCACCCACGCGCTCGCCGACGCGCCATCGCCCGCCCTCGAGGCTCCTTCCTCGCCCAGCTCCGTCGCGAGCTCGCACTCCTGCCTCTCCACGGCGTCGCTCTCGTCGCTCTCGTCGGCCTCCCCCGCCCTCTCCTCCGCGCTCGTCTCCGGCACGGGCAAGTTTTTCGACTCGAGGTCGTACACCACAGCCGCCCCTCCGCTCTTCCAGAACAAAATGAGCTTCTCCGCAGAGGACTACAGGGAGATCCACGCCAGACGCGCCTCCGCCACCGCTGCCACCGCTGCCCCAGCTACAGCCACTGCTACAGCCCCTGCGAGAGCCGTGTCGAAGAGCTCCGCCACGCGCCACATCCCAAGACCCCGCAACGCGTTCATACTCTTCAGACAGCACATGCACCGCCAGCTCTTCCCCAAGCTCACGAAGGACAAGCAGAACTGCAGCGATAACTCCAGCTCGTTCAAGACGAACTCCGAGTGCTCCCGCGAGATCGGCCAGAAGTGGCGCAACCTCGACCCAGAGGAGAAGAAGTACTGGAACGAGCTCGCCCGCAAGGAGAAGGAGTGGCACAGAATGAAGTACCCAAACTACAAGTACACACCCACCAAGAAGGTGTCGACGTGAGACGACTTCCGCGCTCTCGCCGTATCTTGAAAACTTCTCGGAAAAACCAGCACACAACCTTCAATTCTGTTAATATTTTTTTGCATTAATTTTTTATTTTACACCTTGGGACACATCCGGAAAAGACTGGTCCCTACCCTTTTATAGTTAATATTCTTTTATGCCTTATAGGTCACCCCCCCACACACAACACAACCCACACATTTCTTCCCGTCCACCTTATTTATATATCCTACATACACAATTGTTATATTAGTTTTACGCATCTTATGAATTATATGGTTACTAATATCATCACTTACACGCAAAGTGATTCCGACATGCGTCTGAACGGCAATGGCACGGTACATTTTTCGTACAAGGTGATAGTTCTTGGCTCCCCCTCCCGAGAAGAGCTCCAGCTTAAACATAACGCAGACCCATCTCGACATATAACAACACTCTCTGGATACCCGCTACTACAGGAGTGATCAAAGGCGGAAACCATACGTTATAGGTGCGAGCGGACGGAGATAGATATGTACAAGCGAGGCTTTTCTCTGGTGAGGCAGGTGCGCTTCAACTCGAGGCACGCGCACCTGCAGCGGTACTACCCTGAAGGGCTCGTGCGGTCGATTGAGCTGGCGCAGGAGACGATGCTGGGCGGCGGCGAGGCGCCGGACTTCAAGGTCCCGTCGGGCGTGAACTTCGCGCCGCCGTACCTGGAGGACTACAGCAGGCTGCACCCGTTCTGGGACTACGCGAAGGGCGAGCCGCACCTGCACATGGACGCGCTGAACGAGGAGGTGCGCCGGTACCAGTGGGACGACGTGGCGCAGACACAGAACGCGCGGCTGCCCGCGGGCACGTTCGACAGGGAGATCATGGAGTCGCACGTCGGCCGGGACAGCGGGAGCAAGATCGCGGAGCTCGCGAGGGGCCTGAACAAGCAGACGGGGATAGACAACGACTACATCACGAAGAAGCTGGTGATGAAGCCCCTGGTGCTGAAGCGTGTCTCGAACCAGACAGGGAAGGGCAAGATCGCCTCCTTCTACGCGCTGGTCATTGTCGGCGACAGGAACGGGATGATCGGACTGGGCGAAGGCAAGTCGCGTGACGAGATGCCCAAGGCCATCTTCAAGGCGCACTGGGACGCCATCAGGAACCTGCGGGAGATTCCACGGTACGAGAACAGGACTATCTACGGCGACATCGACTACCGGTACCACGGTGTGAAGCTGCACCTGCGGAGTGCGAAGCCCGGCTTCGGGCTCAGAGTCAACCATGTTATCTTTGAAATCTGCGAGTGTGCGGGCATCAAGGACCTCAGTGGCAAGGTGTACAAATCTAGAAACGACATGAACATAGCGAAGGGTACAATTGAGGCGCTTGTCGGTGCGCAGAAGACCTTGAACGACATTGCAATGGCCAGAGGCAAGAAACTGGTGGATGTGCGGAAGGTGTATTACTCTAGCTAGTTTTCCCCACCCCAAGATACGTATTCTGTATATATCCGTGTAAATAAAAAACCGCAAAAACCAATTGACAGTCTGATATAGAAAGTAACAATACCACATTGCACGTATGATTCGATGCACCATGGCTGTGCAATGCAGGTAGATATATAAAAAAAAGAGAATGCGCAAGCCCGGAATCGAACCGGGGGCCCAACGATGGCAACGTTGGATTTTACCACTAAACCACTTGCGCTGGCTAATTAGTTGACAACCGTTTTGCAAACTGGGTCCATGACACATAATTACAGAACATGTAACTTTCAACGCTGCACGATAAGCTCTTGGGGGAGGTGTGTGTCTCCTATTGTGCGAGGGCTCCAGCCAGCGGTGTTATAATTTTCTTCGCAGCGATTTCCCCGACACCCCGATAAGCCGAAAGGCCGGGACAGCCCAGGTGGCGCAAAGAACGAGGCCCCCCCTTCCTGCTGCCTGCCATTGTGTTGTCCCACACGTTGCATAAGAAAGCCTATCAAAAAACCAGAAAGTGTAGGTGCCACAGAAAAACGCGCGCGGGCGCCACACCTGAGTCCTCCCCTGCCACTCTGCCTTTGTGCGCAACTGCTATTAATAACACCGGGTCCATTGTGCTCATAGTGACATCACCGTGACTGCCCCAAAAGGAAAGAGCGCACAGTTTCCAAGGAAAGAAGAAAAGACCCCCCCAGCGGGCAGAAGGTGACACAATGGGGGGAGGACAAATTTGACAGCGCGCAAAAGCCGAATCGGCATGGCTGACGTCAGAAAGAAAAAAAAAAGGCCCTCGGTCGCAAACATCGCCCCTCCCATCCCCCATCCACCCAGACCAATAGCTGCCAGGTCAGTTTCCGGGTAACGCAACTGTTGTCCCGAACACCGCCGAGCCCACCGAGATTCCCGACAAACCCCGACATACCCCGGAAAGTCTCGGGAATGGGAGTGGGTACTAGAGTACGGAGCGTGCATGTGCCAATAACGTACATGCGTATGCCCTCTCTCAACGGCCCTGGCAGCAGCGAGGGCCCACCGGCCGGCAGGGCCTCGTCAGCACGCGGCGAAAGAGCCCTCTGCGCAACTCGTGGCCCGTGCCTGGGTCTGTCTGCAAGCTGATTGTGACTGGCAACAGCCTCTCGCGATGAGCTGGTAGCGGAGGTTAACCTCCCGTGAAGTGATCTATATAAGCTGTTGCACCTCGCTGCACTGACTGTGTATCGCAGCCTCCAGGGACCCCAGCACCCACAACCGAAAAAACATGAGTAACCAGGCTCTGCTCGAGAAGCTGAACCAGACGTCGGAGCTGCTCTCCGTGAAGCTTGCCGAGCTCGTGAAGCTGGCGTCTATGGTGAGAGACGAGGACAACGTGGAGTACGAGCAGGCGATGGTGACGAACGGGCTGATGATGGTGAACAACCAGACCTTGCAGCTGATACGCGGCGTGCAGGACCTCATACTCCTGACGCGGAGCATACGGGAGAAGTGGCTGCTGACGCAGATCCCCGAGCAGCAGGAGCACGACGTCGACCACGAGGAGCTTGCCCGGCTCCTGGAGTCGTGCGTGAACGAGATTATCACCGACGACACGACATAACATAGAACTGTAAATACACCTACATGACAAAAGACACCCCACACACACACGAAGCACCCAGTTGCGAGCGTATATTAATGAGCCCACTTTCAGGGAGAGTTGTACTGTGGTATCAATTCAATGAAAAAAAAAAAAGACCATAGATCATAATAAACTACATAATAAAAGCAAACATACACACAATTAATACCGTTTTCTCATAAATATTACACTATTCAGACATCACTTCAGGTACTTCTTCGCCAGTGCCTGGACCCTGCTTTCGAATGCGGGGCTCTGTATGGGCGAGTCCTGCTCGTAGAACGGGTTCATGAGCGTCTTGATGTACAGCTCGTGGACCTCCTGGTAGAAAGCGCGCACCAGGGCGTCGTCCACACCCTGGCCCTTGCCCTTCCCGCCGCCATGCAGCATCACGAACTTCTTGCCCCCGTAGCTGAGGTACGCCGTGATCACCAGCCCGTAGAAGTGGTCCACCTGGCCCAGGTAGCAGTTGTCGGTGTTCACCGCGTTCCGCGACCGCAGGAACCCGTTCCCGACGCCGGACCCGGTCCCAGCACTCGGCTGCCACTGCAGATCCTCGACGATGTCGAGCGCAGCGTGCAGGATGAACGGGTTCAGCTCCTTGATGTCCTGCGTGAAGCCCTGCGCCCCCGGTGCGAACTCAGCCTCGTAGATCGGCCTGTCGTGCTCCCCAACAATGGCAAAGTACTGCGGCATTGCTCCAAACGTCTCTGCACCGCACTGGTGCCTACCGAACCCCCCAATCTATAGTACATGAACCGGTTACTTTGTATATATCATCGCAGTGGGTCGTCACCAACGTTTCGAATTGCAGCACAGATAGCTATAAACGAAAATATCTCGTGGTGGGGTCATATAAGGAGTTGAGCTCAGACGCTGAAACAGCAGAGCACCGGAGTTTTATCAGATGCACATCTTGGGGGAATGGCTCGAAACGTTCCTTTACCTGTGTAAATAGCCCTTCTTAGTCTGGAATATAGTGCGAGAAGTGACCCATGAGTAGCGCGGAGACGGAAGCTGGGGCTAGGAGACGGAATCAGGCGAGTGTTAGGCGAGATGGCGATGCTGGTGCGGGTGTGGAGGGCGGTTCTGAGCCCGAGGACTCTTACAGAAACAGCCACAATCGTGTGAATCCCAAGAGAGTCAAACTGCTGACCAAGATTCTTATGGATAACAAGTATGGGCTGCTGGATGAGCTGAACTTCAGCAGGCCGTTTGTGTCAAGTGCGGATGGGATTCAAGCTGGCGGGAAGGCCACCGACCTGGGGGCTATAGAAGGGTATGAGAATGCTGCGAACCCGATGGCAGAGCCCATAACTGCAGACAGCGTTGGGCTGGAAGATTCGCCGTTGACGTTGCAGAATTTGATGGAACGGCAGAGGCAGGTGCTGCTCACTGGACAAGTGAAGGTGGTTTCAAGGTCGACAAAGCTGAAGGCGGATAGAGTCCGGATCTATCTTGATTATTACTACAGCATTCTAGAGCGGAGTATACTGCTTGACATAGACGAACATGAGCATGTCGGAGTCGAAGGTGTTTACAACCCTTTGCAGGTGATTAGAAATCGTAAAATGAAGAAGAAGAATAACGATCTGCCCGTACGGGAACTTGGGATATCAAAAACACCATTTATTGCTATCAGGCAGTTCTCTAGCAAACCCAATAAGAAAATGCCCTGGTTCGTGGATATTACGGAGAAGCATACAGACATGACATGGAGGACATCGCACTGGGATGAACTTGTTGATCCACATGGGAACTTGTGGTTTGGGGTAAAAAAACACAGCCACCATCACAGAAGGATACCTCATAGACCTCATTTGCATAAGATGATTAAGGGTGGTGAGCAGAAAAGTGCAGATGCAGCTAGTGAAGAAGATCGGTTGAAAAATGGCAAGCATAACCAACAGTCTTTACAAATGCCGCCCCCAATTAGCATTACTAGTGATGAGAACTCCAAAGTATCATCTGAAGATATGTCTATGCGAAGCAGCACCGATCTGGACAGCAGTTTGTCGAAGTCACAAAATGGTTACAGTCTTAACGAGAGGCTCACAGATACTACGAATGAGGATTCAGATGTTATGCCTGTACCACAACTGAGTCAAAACCCAACTGAAATAAACACAAATCAGAATAATCCAAAGTCCAGATCACCGGAGTTAGGCACGCATACACCCAAAATGAAGAGATCAGAAGACAACATGCAATCACGTCTGGAAATCTCAGGTGGTTTACATTCAAGAAGGGATTCATACAACTCTGTTTCAGATCAAAGTTCCGCAGTTTCTTACATGTCTTCTGGTAAGGCAGATAAGGCGCATATGTCAAAGCTGGATAAAGTAATAAGTAAGAAACCTAAAAAATGGCAAAAGCCAACAAACAAGTTTTCCAAAAAAGTGGGTGAAGTTGCTGGTACTACGGTCAACTTGCTTGATCTCCCCGAAGAAATTGGAGGTCCAATCAATGATGCGACAGTAGGTATTGCTGATACCGTGCAAAAAGTACTGAATCCAATAGAAAGTGGGTCAGGTCTTCACAAAGCGATTGGAGCCTATGGGAGCTCTGGAAATCTAAAGGGCAAGGATAACAAAGCGCATAGAGGAACTTCACATGAGAAGGAAAGTGTAAAAACGCCATTAACGAAGAGTGAGAACACCAGTGCGAGTAGCAGTGGGATCATGATCGGTAACGTACCATATCTGTCACCATCAGAGGCAATTGGCAATCAGAAAAAAAGTATCTTGCTGAGTGACATACCTGTTCAACACATGAAAAACGGAACTAAATTTGATTCGATCAGGGAGAATGAATTGGCGGGCGAATCAGAAGTTAGTTCGGAACAAGACGAAGGTATCCAATTTAACAGCAGAAATCCGAACGTGGACTGGCAACTACAGAGATATTGGCAAGACATGAAATATATTTCCAGTACAATGAACATCATGAAACACAGAAGACTAACACACGATCTTGTGAAGATGAAGGAGATCCACAAAAGGAACCAAATAGAATTGAACCAGGACGCTGACACAACAATTGCAAATACAGCTCGTGTGCTAAACACTTATCAGGATGAACTTATAAAAGTACTCAAAATTGGTAACAACTGGACATCGAGATTATTGAACGATTACTCCATTAGAGTTGACTCTCTGATATCATCGAGTGATAGAATCTTAAGTGATATAAACACCACGCTGACATTGAAACTGAAACTCTTTCAGGAGAACAGCGAGAGATTTGGAAATAAAAAGGTTATCCACGCACCTAGAATGACTAGGCTCATTTACAAGATTGTAGAGTATATGTTTGTTGGATTTTTATGGGGTATTTGGCTTTTCATGATGCTATTCTGGCAACTAAAGTCACTATCAATAATAGTGGCAAAAATATTAAAAAACATTTTCTGGTAACGATAACATAATTACGTATGACATTTAATCACATATAGACATTTCGATTTTCTTTAACAAGATTTACGGGCTATGACCCATCACATCAGATTGTGGTGTAGGAAAATATGCCGCAGTTACCGGGTCCCATATCCTGGTTCATAGTGCCAATTCAACAAATCATAAATCATCACAGAAAGAATATACACAGACCACATGACAGCTATTACCATGTTTGTACTCCCACCCTAACAAATATTGTACTACTTGGAGATGGTACTCTGGACAACATTCTCCTCCTCGAGGAATATGCCCCTTTCGGCAGCCTCATCGAGAATCCGTTCCCTACGTTTCAGCTCGGTTTCGTAGTACTTCGATTGGAACTTGATCAGCTGCTTATCGGCACGGAACACAGCGCCCATCGATATCCACGATATGTGGTAGAACACGCGCACCTGCGTCCTGACGTTGCGGTATATGGTAGAGTACCGTCTGAGCAGAAGCGCAGTAGTGACACTAACTAGTGCACCTTGCAGTGCACCTATCCCCGCAGCAACAGATATCTGCGGAACGTAAAACATTGTGCCACATCCGGGGAGTACGAGAACTTCATCGTGCTGCCTCTCCCGGAGCTTGCAATTCAATCAACGTTAGTAAACTGTGCTGGCGACAAATTAAGTGTAGGTGTGTAAACCACAAGAGATTAGAGAATAACATACTTCTTTTGTGAGCTGACGCACTGTCTGTGAGTCATGGTGAATCGGTTGTGTTTTACCAGCCATTGTTTCCTGAGAACGTATACAAAAGATTGGAATACGCGGTGCGGGGGGCTTGCTGGAGACGGTTAACAAGTGATGAGGGTGTCTGTGAGGTACCGGAAGTACCAGTTTCTCTTTGACAGGTTCTACTGACCCTTATCCATCGCAAACCCGTGGCTTGCGCGTTGTCTCTGGGGGCTACGGATAGTTGCACGAGGAATGCGGAGTGCTTTGTACGATATGTTTTCATATGCGAGGTAAAACAAAACAACGATATTAATTTTGAGCGGTATTATGTACGTATGCATAGTGCGCGAGGCAGGCCATGCACATTTCTATTTACTTAGGTACTTCTGCACCTTGGCCTCGACCAGCTTGTCCAGTAGCTTGTACAGCGTAGAGCCCTCGGTCTGCATCTCGTTGTCCAGAGTGATCTGGATCTGCTTCTCGATGACCTTGCCGGTCAGGTCGACCTCGATGTTGACCTCCTCGCCAAGCGCCTTCAAAGGCATCACCACGTGATCCTGCGTGTGCTTGATCATGCTGATGGAGAAGGTGTGGTCCTCGGCGTCGACGTTGGTCACCGTCAGCGAGGTGCCGTCGATGCAGATGAAGCCCTTCTCGACGATGTACCTGTTGTACTCCGGGTCGCGCAGCTTGAAGTCGAACACGATGGAGTTGCCCTCGTTGGTTCTGGCCATGATCGCGGCCACGGTGTCGACGTGGCCCTGCACGTAGTGCCCACCGAAGCGCACCTCCTGCGACACGGCACGCTCCAGGTTCACCTTGGTGCCCTGCGCCCACGACCCGACGTTGGTCCGGCGCACGGTCTCCGGCGAGATGCCGACCTTGAACTGGTCCGCGGAGAACTCTGTGACGGTGAGGCAGATGCCGTTGACGGCGATGGAGTCGCCGATGTGGCAGTCGCCGAGGATCGGCCCCGCGCCGCCGATGGTCAGCGCGATGCCCTGCTCCTCGTCGTCGAAGGGGTTGTACTCAAGAACCGTACCGATGATCTCGACGATACCGGTGAACATTAGGTGGTGTATGGAGGGTAGAGCTGCTCTATTCTGGGTGGAGGGTCTGGGTGCACTCTGAAAACAGTTCGGTGCTCTTCTCTTGCAGAGGCTGGGGTCCTTGCCCAAGTTTCACTTTCAGACTTCTTGAGGTTTCAGGCCCTCTTATATGTCAGCTGGACACGTCAAACACCGGCTGGTGGGGGCGGGGTGGACACTACAGCCGTTGCAGACAATGCGCGGCCCGTAGTTTCTCTGCACAACACAGCCGAGCCGCACACTGCGCATGGGGAATGCCAAAACACTGCCGATCGTAGCACCCGCACGGCCTGCACCCCCCGCACTCTTACCCGGCCCCCACCACCTAGTTATACAGGGTAACCCGGGTAAAGACAAACGGTCCTGCACCTGACATATCACTAGATACATAAACCATGTGATGCCACTACAACACGTGAAGCCATCGGTGTAACACGTGAAGCCACACAGTTTTTTTTTTTCGCTCTCCCGCACCCACGCGCTGTGTCTGCGCCATAGCTCAAGGCTTACCCCCACACGCCACACACACAACACACCGGCGCAGTCACCGGGGGGACCACACACGCGCATGCAGACCAGCACAGAAACAAATGGCACGTGATGGAGGTGGGCACAACGCTCGGGGGGCCGAGTGTGGTGTTCCCGCAACACACTTCGCAGGCAACACAGGGCAAATGGGGCAGGTTTATATGCAGTTAAGTGCTCGACACGTGACTATGACTAAATAAAGCTGTCTGCTGAGATAGCCAAACGGGATCAGCAATGCGTGCTGCCCGTGCTGCCGGCAACTTCTACGGACGATATATAAACCGTGATGCTGTGAGTGTTATATTCAAGGCTTAACTCTCCCACCCTTCTCCTCAGGCAGACTGACCTGAGTTAAAAAGTTAAGAGGTAACGCTAAATTCTGTTTACCAGCCGGGCTGCAAATTCAAAAAATTCCTCTTTCTGTTTCTATTGCAATGGCCAATCCGTTCTCATTCGATGGGGCCGACGGCAGAGTGGGCACCCCGCTAGACAACATCTCCCGCGTCCTCGACAGACACGTCTCTTCCGTGTTCGGCTACAGGACTTTCGGCCGCGCTGACTTGCTCTACCGCGGGCTGCAAGCCACCGAGCTCGACATCAGAGCCGGTGCAGGCCTGGCAGTGCTCGGCTACAGCGCAAACAAGGCCCCCGACGCCGTCACTGCCGTCGTTGCACCCAGCTACGCGCTGCCTTACTTCCACACCGCACTGACTGCTACCGCCCCGGCCGAGAGAAGCAGACTCGCGCTAAGTATCGGCGCACTCAACTACGACGGTGAGGCGCTGACTAACGATTACGTCACCGCCCTCGACACCGCCTCGAAGCTCGGCCTCGGCGTGGTTACCCCGCTCAACACGGCCGAGTCACATGCCACCGCCTTGCTCGCCGTCGCCGCTGCTAAGCTTACCGCGGACCGTGGCGCCGTGCACTTGTTCGACGGGCTGAACTACGCCCGCACCGTGACCTGTGACCTCGTCGAGCAGGACTTCACGAGGCAGGAGGAGCTGCTGCGCAAGCTTGAGAAGCTGCTGCCAGAGACGCACAGCAACTCCTTCGAGCAGGTGCTGGACAAGTTCAACGAGCTGTCGGGCTTCAAGATCCACAACTTCCACGGCGAGAACCTGGAGGGCGCCGAGACCGTGTTTGTCACTTATGGCTCCGTCGAGTCCGAGCTATTCTTGAGCTTGGCAAAGCAGGAGAATGTCGGCCCTGTAGGTGTGATTGCCGTGAGAGTCCCACTGCCCTTCAACATCGAGAAGTTCGTCGCGCTCGTCCCTCACTCAGCTAAGAGAATTGTGGTCATTGGGCAATCCTTGTCCGGTGAAACTAGCTCGCTGCTGAAGTCTAAGGTTTCTGCCTCTTTGTTCTACTCCAACCGCAGAAACATCCAGGTGTCGGAGTACATCTACAGCCCAGACTTCGTTTGGTCTCCTGCGGCTGTTAAGCAAATCGTAGAGTCCTTCTCCCCGGTAAACGTTGCTACAGCTGAAAGCGACGATGCCAAGTCTTTCATTTACTGGGCCGGTGACAAGTCAGCTAACCTGGATCTGGCTTCCAAGTTTGCCTTGTCCCTATCGCTGAACAACGGCAACCATGTGTACTACAGGGCTAAGTATGACAACATTCACAAGGCAGGTACATTCCAGGCACAGATTGTTTGTGCGAAGACCCCAAAGCCTATCCTCTCTAACATCGACGCCGCTAATGTCGCTGTTGTTGAAGATGCATCGATTTTGAAGTATTTCGACGTAACAGCTACCTTGAAGGACAACGGCAGCATCGTGCTTGCAACCTCCAAATCAACCAAAGATCTGGATTTTGAGAAGGTTGAGAGTTACCAAGACGCTCTAAAACTTCCAGTACACTTTTTGAACAGTGTCGCTAAGAAGAATCTAAGGGTCATCATCGTTGACAAGTCTGTTTTCGACAAGGAGACTACGGTTGGGTACATTCTCCAGGGCCTGATCTGGAAGATTATTTCTCACGGTGCAATTGAGGAGCACGTCCAGGATATCTGGAACTCTGCAAACCCAGACGACAAGGTCGGTGCTGCAGAATTTGCAGATGTCATCTTGAAAGGTATTGAGACTTCCTCTAAAGAGATCCCTACAGCTGTCTACAAAGAATTTCCTGAATTGACTGAACCAAAGAAGGAACAAGAAGACGATGCTGAAGAAGAACCGGAGCAAGTGCTGCCAATTTTCCCAATTGAAACCTCATTTACTCCAAACGAAGCACAGGCGCCTGTTTTCCCTGAAGCAGAGAGTAGCAAAACCTCTGAATTGGCAAAGCTCCTGTCCTTCAAGGAATCTTATGGTATTGTTTCTGATCTAAGACCGGACCTTCCAGTGAAGAACTTTGTTGTTAAAGTCAAAGAAAACAGACGTGTTACCCCTGCTGACTACGACAGATATATTTTCCACATCGAATTTGACATCAGCGGTACTGGTCTTACTTATGACCTTGGTGAGGCTCTTGGTATTCATGCTAGAAACAACGAACAACAGGTTAAAGAGTTCTTGGAATTTTATGGTTTGAATGAATCAGACATTGTTTATGTTCCAAACAAAGATAATTATAATACTCTTGAAGCTACTTCTGTTCTACATGCGTTTGTAGACAAATTGGACATTTTTGGTAAACCCCCAAAGAAGTTCTATGAGTCCCTACTTTCATTTGCAACTGATGAAGAGGAAAAGAAGAAGTTGAAGAAACTGACCACCCCAGCTGGTGCAGTTGACCTGAAGAAATTCCAAGACGTTGAATATTACACGTATGCTGATATCTTTGAATTGTTCCCATCAGCAAGACCTCCTTTGGAGGACTTGGTCACTATAATTTCTCCACTCAAGAGAAGAGAATATTCCATTGCTTCTTCCCAAAAAATGCATCCAAATGAGGTTCATTTGTTGATTGTTGTTGTTGACTGGGTTGACAATAAAGGCAGGAAGAGATTTGGCCAGGCTTCAAAGTACATTTCCGAATTGGCTGTTGGTTCTGAACTGGTCGTCAGTGTCAAACCATCTGTCATGAAATTACCACCATCTCCATTGCAACCTGTTATTATGAGTGGTTTGGGTACTGGTTTGGCACCCTTCAAGGCTATTGTCGAAGAAAAATTATGGCAGAAGCAACAAGGTCAGGAAATTGGTGAAGTCTTCCTATTCTTGGGTTCCAGACACAAAAGAGAAGAGTATCTATATGGTGAACTTTGGGAGGCATACAAAGATGCGGGGATCATTACCCACATTGGTGCTGCTTTCTCAAGAGATCAACCCCAAAAGATTTACATCCAGGATCGTATCAAGGAAGTTCTACCAGCACTTAAGTCAGCAATGGTTGACAAGAATGGTTCATTTTATTTGTGTGGACCTACCTGGCCTGTCCCTGATATTACTCAAGCTCTTCAAGATATTTATGCTGCTGATGCGTCAGAGAGAGGTGTTACTGTGGACTTGAATGAAATAATCGAAGAATTGAAGGAAACCTCAAGATACATTTTGGAAGTCTATTGAAATGGTTTTTTCAGCAATCAAATGTCTTAAATTTGAATTAAATAGAAATCATTGATAAATGTTAATGCCATCGTTCTTATTTATAAAATTTAGAAACTATCATTGTCTATACAAAATCTGATAAATTTCAAATAATTATTGCCAGTAATAAAATGCTTTTCTTCATTTACATAATACTTACTACTGATGTACCATCATGAAATCTTGTTCTAAAGACACGATTGGCGTTAGTAAACATGCCTTCTTTCAAAGAAACAACGATGAATTGAGAACCTTTGAAACGTGTTTTGATAAGATGACCAATATTTTGTGTATGACTCAAATCTAAGGCCGCATCAACCTCGTCTAGGATGTACATTGGTGCCGGTCTGAATTGCAATAATGCCATTATCAAGGATAGAGCAATTAGTGATCTCTGACCACCTGATAATTCGACCAAACTCTCTTTCCACAAGTTACCTAGCTTAACTTTCACTTCTAAACCTTGAGTAATATCCTTACCTTCACATGGGACAAGTTTTGCATAGGAGTTTGGTAAAAGGTCTGCAAAAATATTACCGAAATCCTTTGTAACAATCTTCCAGGTCTTCAATAATGTTTCTTTCTTATACTCATTCAATTTTGTGATTGTATCTTGAATTTTATTCTTGTCCTTTTCAATAGTTTTAATCATGGTTTTCAAAGCTTCACCTTTCTTTTCCACGTTTTCAATCATACTCATGATGTTAGGATTTACCTTTCTACGCAGTTCTTCAAATGATTTTTTGAGAGTGTCAGCTCTCTCTCTGTAATCGTTTAAATCAACATTTTTATTTTGTTCGCAAATGCTTCTCACTAGCATTTCATCAGAGATCCATTCATATTCACTCTTAATATCTTCTATACGCTTTTCAATACCTGTTGTACTATTCTTATATTTGCTTAGCTCATGAGTGATATTTTTGAGTTCCAATTCATTACTTAACTTTTTATCACATTTCCCCTTAATTACTCTCTCCAGTTCTTTCAATTCATCATCAATATCTAAAAGACGTCTCTTCTCTGAAGTTAATTCCTCTTTAATTTTCTGTAATTTTTCATTGTTATCTTCAATATTGGACGTGATCTGGATGTTTTCAGCTTTTTTGTCCTCCAAATCTATCGCAATTTTTTGTAAAGCCTCTGCATAACTTTTTATTTCATTTGTTAACTGCTCTGTTTCTATCAGGATCTTCTCGTATTTATCATTAAACTTTTCTGCATCATTCTGAACAGTATCAATTTCTTCTGATAGTTTCATAGTTTCAGCTTTTAATTCCTTCAATTTGGCACCTTTATTTTTTGAGAAATCATTCATATCTCTTTGTAAATTTTTGATTTCTTCTTCGAAATTACCAATGTCTTCCTCATTTTTCACCATTGATTTTTGCATGATAGATATTTCATTGAGAATCTCCTCATTTCTCTTCATTAGTAAAACTGACGGATCGGACGATAAGTTTCTCAAAAGGATATCTAAACGATGTTTAGTCAAGCTTAACTCTTTTTGTAGATTTCCAGTTGCTGCTGACTTGTTTTGTAAATCTTTAAGCTGTCTTTGAACATCAACCTTTTCTATTTCCATAGAGTTTAACTGTTGTTTGAGTGAGTTATATTTTTGGATATCCAGTAATAATGAGTTAGAATTATTTCTGACACCACCTGATAAAGTTCCTTCTGGATCATAAACGTCTCCATCCAATGTAATACTTCTTGTTCTTATGTTTGGATTAAAAGTAACCTTTTTGGCGGTTTCTGCATCATCGCAAATTAGACTATTGCCAAAGATAAATGACATCGCTCTGGACACTTCTTCTTCGTACCCAATTAGATTTAGTGCTAATTCCACCTTCCCAGGTGCTATATCCTTCGCTAATTTCAATTTCCTACCATCCAATTGGCGTGAGGAAATTTTATTAAGCGGAATAATTGTGACTCTCTTCCTTAGTCTCCCTTTTTCTAAAAGTGCAGAACCGGTCTTCTCATCATCAACAACAACATTATAAAGTCTGCCACCAGCACATATCTGAAGTCCAGTCACATATTTTAGATTTTGCTCCGGTATATTGAAAAGTTCTGCAGTGACACCTTTAACAGATTTAGTATTGAAACTTTCAAATGGTTTCGTATATTGGAATTCAATACCGGCAACCCTTCTTCTTAATGATTCAATGGTTCTACCTAGTTTATAAATTTCCTGGTCTAGTTGATGTTCTTTTTGCTTCAAAGTTTTGAATAGATCTGGATTATAGCCAGATTCAGTAATTTTCATTTCAAGTTTTGCGCAAGTGTCCTCCAAGTTTACTTTTTCTTTTAGACGAACTTCGTTTTCTACTTTTGCTTTCTCCATTTTTGGTTTGTTTTCTTCCATCTCTTTGTTGAGCATATCAATTTTTATTTTATTTTTTTCAATCTCAATTGTCGTTTCATTAATCTTGTCACTTATTGCTGCAATTTGGCCTTCATAACCACCTTCAGTACCACCTGTCGAAGATATACCTGTTGAAAGAACAGATAGCAGCTCTTCCTTTTGTTTGAATGCAGTCTTCAAAAGTGTAAGCTTGTGTTCACATTCTTTGGCTTTTGCTTGGGAGTTCTTCAAAACTTCACTCTTTGACTCCAGGTCTCTCTCAGCTTTTTTAGTCTTGCTCTCAATTTTTGATTTCTTTTCTAAAATGTCTATATTATTATCATTGTTAATCTTCAAGCTTGCATTTAACCTAGCTAGCTCGCTCAGCAGCTTATCCTCCTCCTTTTCAAGTGACTTCAATTTAGAGTCGTTCTCCATCTCTTCGGTTTTTTGATTTTTAACATTTTCCAAATCTTTATTAAGGTGATCTATTTCGGTATCTAGAGTTTTAATTTGGTCTTTTAACTCATCCATCTTTTTATTATTCGTTTCGAGTATATCTTTGATGGAATCTCTCGAATTGATCATCTTGTAATAATCTGTTGCCACCACAACTTTTTCGGTTCTTTCCAGATCAGCCTGAATAGTCTGGAACTCAATGAACATACGTTTCTCATTTCGCAGCTTCTCCAGTTGTGGCTCAATTTCCTCTACCAACAACTTTCTGTTCTCTTCCAATTTAGCATCCTTTTTTAGCATTGTTCTTTCAGCTTTCTCCTTTCTATCCTCAAACATTTTTGTCCCAGCTGCCTCTTCGATTAGAGACAATATTTCTGTTGGCTTCATGTTCAGTACTTTTGTGATCTTACCTTGCATAATGAGGAAATTTGGATTGTTGATGTTTAGCTGCACTGATTGGAATAATTGCAAGACTGTCTGTTGTGGCGCTCTGTGACCATTGATTAAGTACTTCGACGTACCTCCCAAGACTACCTGTCTAGTTACAGATATCACAGCTACATCATTGAACCCAATTGGTGAATTACTTTTATCCGTGTTGTCGAATACAATTGTGACGCTCGCCTTAGTCACACCAGCTTGACCTCTCTTATATATCAAATCCTGCAAGTTAGACGCTCTAACAGTAGTCATCGAAGAGATACCCAGCACAAAACATATGGCATCTAGAATATTGGATTTCCCTGACCCATTCAACCCAGTAATAGCATTAAATTGCGGGTCCCAGTCTGATATAACGGTTCTTGTGGCATATGACTTGAAACCATCGATGATGAGCTCTTCAACTCTCATTACTTCTCTGGATCGCTATGGAAATCCCAAGTTGAGTTGAGCAGAAAACTGTAAAGCACAAATGCTATGAGTACTAATGATCAATGGTCTCCCGTTATTCACCTGAATGTAGTCGGCGCTACACTAGCTCTCATATATGCCGATAGCATCGCGAAAGTGAATCTCTGTATTTACTTTTCCTGATCAAATAAACAAATATTTCGTATAACGCGATTCTTAGGTTTGCTATGTGATAGATGTAAGACGGCATATTTCATATTTCTTAAGCAATACTTATTTATACCTATAGAAGTACTTTGCTTGACCTTCTTTTATGGTTTGCAGCATATACTGAATGGGCATGGACGTTTGAATGATCCCTTCTGGCACCTCCTTTTTTACAGCCACTGTTTCAAGAATCTTGAAATGTTTTCAATTCAAATAGTTTCTATGCTCTCTGCGGGTTCAGCAATGTAGGCAATTTGGGGGAAATGGAGGGCAAGTATATTGTACTGTGATATATTATATAAAGATGAGCAATTATCATACCAATAAGAGCAAATTTTTTTTTCTTTTAATTTTTTATTTTTGATAATCTGCTAATTGGCCTTTTTTTGGTTTTGAGCGCCAAGAGGCTTCAATCCTGCACTCTGTGGCTTCTTCTTCTTTTTGTTCTTGTTTCTCTTTACTTTCAGTAGTGGTTGAGTGGGAACCAATACCGGAGTTGGAGAGCATGGCTGACTGGCTGCAATTTGATCTGTAGTTGCCTGTGTATTCGTTACATCTGCTGGTAGCACGTCTTCTGGATTTTCATTTGCCTCTACTGTGTTTGTACCGGATTCATGAGCAGGTTGGTCCAGTCCATTATTGATTTCTGCTTGTGATGGCTCCGGAGGCTGTTCACCATTTCCGACGGATATAATTCTGGACTTATCAGCGACTTCCTTTACTTCCTCAATTTTTGACAGGTAGGCAGGTTTGAGTGTTATCTTTTTGTTTTGAAGTTTTTTGTCATAAAGATCATTGATCACCTCTGTCAACGGGGTCCCTGAAGTTACTGTAACCAGTGCTGCGGTGTGGTTGGTGGGCCGTAACTTGAACCCATTGTTTAGACTCTTGGTTCTGAAAATCCAGATCTCGCGGGGAATATACTCTATGAAATACTCTCTAAGCTCGGTATCTGTTATCCCCTTGGGAAGGAACGCACAGTACAATGTATCCTCAGAAAGTGTTTTTTGTCTGGCCTGCTGCGGTCCTTCCTGCACCACCACAGGTGACTCCTCTGAGATGTGGTCCCGGTTACCCAACTGTGCCGGCCCCTCATCGCTTGAAATTGGCGACCCGTTCTCTACAACATCGACGCTGTTATTGTTCCCTGAAATGTACTCATCGTAGCCCGTGAACTTTCTGATCTGCTGCAGCGTCGACTCCACACGCTCTCTAATCGGCTTCGGGGGCTTGTAGGGGTTGTACGCCTTGACTCTCAGCACCCGCCCTCTGAATTCCTTGCCGTTGCACTCCTCGATTGCCCTCTTTGCATCATCAGCAGTCGGAAAGTCAGCATACGCAATCCCAAACGACCGGGTCTGCATCCTATGGAACCGCCGAACGGTCTGAGAGGGAATCAACACCGACTTCACATTGAACTGCTTCAGATACTCCTGCAGATCATCCTCGCTCGAGGCGTAGGATACGTTTGAGAAATAAACTCTGGTAGCGACCACCATAACTTCAAGATCACCCCAAAAAGATAAACTCAGCCAGATAAAAAAAATTCAAAAAAGAGAGAACCGCTAATGTATTCTGAACTCAACACCCAATCTGGCACTATTGCTCTGCTGCCGTCCTGGACTTCGAAGATGCTTGGTTATGGAGTTGAAATAATTTTATACCGGCGGCTAAGCCGTTTTTATGTCACCCCGGTGGGGCTCACTTATGCCGGCAGTGACTTGCGCCAGTCTGCTGTGCACAGAAACCACTGCAGAAAATGCAAAAATGGGCAAACGCTTGAACTCCTCCCTACAGTGTATTCTGTGCAGTCACCCGGGAAATGCCACACACCACTCCCCTACGGACACCACTAAGGGCTCTCAGTATTTTGTTTCATTCTTTCTTTTTTCACCAGGTTTTGTGTCATTGCTCCGGGTAACATTATCACGTTCTTATACAGAAAAGAGTGATGTTGTCACGTTTTATATTATTGTAATGGTGATATATCACGTGTTCATAATAACCACCGGTGCCAGCGCCAACAATGCACCTATATGCACAGTACCTTGGTATACTTATTTGATATGTTGAACCTCTGGCAGTTATACACAGACACAGAACACCACGTAATCGTGGTGTCTCTTTTTTTTTTGTCGGTCTGGACCGTTTCAACTGTGGTCGGTTTAATGTTTTGCTTGTATTGTATTGCGATTAGTATATACTGATAAGTACTAAGTTATGTATGAATTCTGTTTTGATAAGAGTTTTTAAAATGGGGAAATGGGGTCTCTCCCTATCTTTGTTTTTCAGATCATGTCCAGATAACTTATTTCTTAGCAGCCAAAGCCTTAGCAGTACCACGTAGAGCGTGTCTGTGGTTTCTTCTGAACTTTGGGTCGACACCCTTCAAAGATGGGTACTTGTAAGTCTTTGGCTTCTTGATACCGTTCTTGTGAGCCTTTCTGGTTTGGTTGTGAGCAGTGTGGTTCTTAGACTTAGACATTTTTCTGTGTACAAAAAATACAACCTTAGGAAACGTGAGTTTTCGAAAGTTTGAAAGAGTTGTTAGTAAAAAAAAGGTTCCTTACACCATAATGCGGCTATACTAGGGAAAAAAGGTTTCGTGCCAACAATTAGTCCTGTCATCTCCGGTCCAGTCTTGTGATTGCTTACCACTTCCATGTCATTTCAGATGTTTCCGGTTTTGTGTGTCTCAATTTCTCTGCGATGTCCTCCTCACTCTCCGGAGAAACCAGTATCCACATTGCATCAATCCTCCTGGTCTATCCACACATACAATCACAATAACGGAAGACGTCACAGCTCCTGGGAGATAAAAACTTCACAATTTTCAATCAAATCATCATAACAAGGGCGCCCCGTTTCTAGTCCGCTTTGAATAATATCTCATATACGTACGTTTAGTTGTTTCTAGGTGTCACGGTGACTTGTACTGTGCAATTACCTCCCAATCTTACAAACAACCCAACATATATACCAAGTGAATTACAGATGTGTGAAAGATTGGTTCAGGCTTAGCCTGTATGCGAAGCTGTTCCCCCCGCCTCCTGCAGCAGGTTCACAGCACTCCCCCCCCCCACTCACAACCAAACCTTCGCCGGCCCATCACTGAAAAAAAAATTTTTTTGCTTTTCCGAAAGCTGAAGCCCTCCATTGCGTGATCACGTGTGCATTATGTTTCTGCATACGAAACCGGGTGGGAACGGAGCTGGCGTGTGTGGTGGGGGGGACTCTAGGTCTGTGGCGTGGTCTGTACGGGTGCTTCTGAGGGAACACTCAGGACGCAGCCACCCAACATTGCTCTGTAGCGGCAGCGAGCGTATTCCCGGCAGGGTAAGCACATGCATTCTGTGGTGTGTTCCCCGATTGGATTATTGCATTTTCAGCACTGGTCCACAGAAACTGCTGCGCAAGCGTCGCTGCATACTGGATTTCGTGATGAAATGCAGTAGTTTCACAGAATTTCTTTCGCAGCAAAAAACAAAAGAGAAAGATATTTTGAAAATGTGCGGTTGTTTGGTGTACGGGTGTTATTATCTGTTCAGTCACAAAGTCTGACATATGCATGTGCCGTTAATCGTATGTAATGCGATGCAATAACGCCAGCAATATGGATCCCCTCAGTATACAATATAAATGCACTTATGCAGGCACCGGCAAAGGTGTCCATTACAGAAAGTCTCTGGCTGTTATATTGGCAATGCCACTGTGAAATAAATATATAAATAATATTAATATTTACCGGGTTGGGGGTGTAGAAATATATGTAGAGAAATGGAAAAAGACCCCCATGCAGGCTGCGAGGGGGGAGTTTGTGAAGCTATTCATGGGCGGATGTCTCCTGTTTTATTTACAATTCCATTCCGCACAGACAGCTCTCGGTTTTTTCCATCAATATGTAAACGGGGAAATAAAATCTGGAATAAATAAGTTCTGTGGATGATTTGAAAGGGGGGGTGGGGATGTAAAAATGCGCATATGATTTGTCCTTGGTTTCAAGAAGTAGTAGAGCAGTCCTATTTAAGAGTTGGGAACACGCTCTTTCCTTCATCCAAAATATGGTCTCTAAATTATTTCAGCTTGTCAAACAGTCTTGGGGCAGCGCAGCTGTCCAAGTAGTGTTGCAAGTGGAAAAACTCCTCGACACAGTCCTCCTTGTGGTCCAATTCCTCGTAGTTGGGGTCCTCCTGCTGCTTGGTGACTCTCTCAACACACTCCATGTAGTGATGTACCAGGTGCTTACCTTCCTCGGTGTTTTTACATTCCTCACGGAGGGCGTCCAGCTGGTCGGCAGACTCCTCGTCCTCGTCCTCGTCCTCGTCCTCGTCCTCATCCTCTTCTTCCTCGTCAACTGGGTCCTCCTCTTCGGCAGCCTCGGCAGTCACTGGAACTATAGCCTCCTTCAGCTCTTCTAGCAGGTCGGTAATAGAGGAAATCATCTTGTGTTGTTGTGATATGTTGTGGTTCTTTTCTTTGGGGGGGATTACAGGAATAGGGCCTGGGAAAAGATTCTAAATGTACAAATTGAACAGAAAAGTGGGTAAAAGTCTACTTCTTTCTCTATTCTAGTGTTCAAGATTGTGCTCTCGATGTGTAAGACCTTCTCTAATACCTCGATGGTGAGCTCAAATAGCAGTTGTTAAATGCTATTGTTGCAAGCTCACTGCGCATACACAGGGAAGGAGGTGATCCAATAAGGACTTGAGTCGGTATTTTCGGTGTTTCCAGCAGCTGCACAGAGAAACTGCCGTACCCATACCCCCCAGCTCCCTGCACACAGAAAACACTCTGCACCGCTCTGTAGCATGGCACAGGGTAATTGCAGCACTGCTCTGCGATCCTATTGGTCCATCTCTCCTGCAATGCTCTCGCACACAGCAGTTACCCTCCCAACGACAAGGTGAGAGAAAAATGGAACAGTCACGTTCAGTATGCGTATAAAGTGATGTTATATTGCAACACAGCGTATTACAATGCAAGTTATGCAAACATTTATTGATATACAGCAGTAATTAGTATACGATCCTCCCATTTCTCTCCATATGAGAGTTTGGGACGTTGTATGTTCTTTGCTGTAGTACAACGGGCCTATATGTTATCGATGTAAATTTTCTTTGGCGTCTGGTGATATGTAACCTGTGAAATTAAGTCTGAGATAAAATACAAAACGTTAAAACTAAAAACAGTGGAAATGAATTAAATAAGCAAGTAGAATAATAACAATTTAACATAACAATATGTGTTTTGCGAAGTGCGATAATAAAAAAACACACAATAAAAAGGAGAAAAATTGGAACAGGTATATAGGCGTGCAAAATATCTGTTTAGTACCCCACCATTTCTCAGTTTTTCGTGTATTCTATTTTTTTGTAGTTACAACTTTGTGTTCCTCCTATGAGCAGTGGAAAATAAATGCGATCTAGAGTATTTTTTGTTCTTCAGGAATTTCTATATTGTTCAAGTTCAGCCTCAAGTTTTCTTATATATCTGCAAGCAAGTTGTGCCGTTGTTGCCTTCGAAGGAATGGCAACAGAGTCTTTCCATTCCTTAGGAAGGAGCGAACTCAACTCGTTTAGTGCATTGTTCAACCTATTCCTACGCTCTTGTTCAGCATTCTTATGCACTTCTTTCTTACGCTGGATGCTCTCTTCCTGGCTCGAGCTGTTCGATCTCGCCTTGGTTACGTTTGAAGGTCTCTTCTTTGACACAGAGGAGTTCCTATTCGTCTCAATTGGACCCTGATTGCTGTTCTCAGCTTCACTGGTACTCTGCTCGTTCGACAGTTTGTAAAGTTTCGATGAAGAAGATTGACGGCTATGTCTTAGGGCCGTGTTGGACCCAGATGGTCGTATCACAGGCGACTCAGTGGCCATCAGAATAGTGTCTGAGCGGTAGGACGGGCTTACACTATTGTTTTCAGTGCTTGTAGCACTTCTGCTTTTGGTGTAAGTGGACTCAGGCTGCACAATAGTAGAATCTCTGAATGACGATGGGTTTTCCAATTGCTGAATGAACACATCGGATTTTGTCTCCATGGAGTTGGAGGGAAGTATAACCTTGGGATATGTAGTACTGCTGCTGTTGTTCTGAGATAAATCCAACATCCCAGGGGATCTGAACCCTTCGTCGTTTTGCTTCTCCCCACCTAGTGTGTTCAGTCCTTCATCCAAGTCCTTGTCATTTCCCAAGCTGCTCTCCGGTAATGAGAACATAAACTCATCCCAATCGTCCCGCTTGACATTGTTACCATTACTGATAGTTTTCTGAAGTCTGCGGGAACCAGCACTCATATACGGACTATTCTTGATAACCTTGTTTGTCGAAGACGACACGGACGAGTTCCCGCTAACCATGATTCTCTTCGATCTCGAAGAACTATTTGAGGCCCTTCTGGAGCCCGGCTTCCAATTCTGTTGCTGCTGAGTGGACGTCAGAGCTGGGGATGATAAGGGAGAAAACTTCGCGGATCCGTTCTTACTCAGGCTTTGCGTCCTGTTGTAATGGACATTATGCTGTTCTCCATTGGCATCCTCAGTCTTCCCGCTCAAAAACGGTGTGGTTAATGCCGATGTAGACCCCTCATGTGTCAATTGAATACTGTTCCTAGCGAGCAGCGACGGCGTGTCTCGGGCTGCCGACGACCCATGCGATGAGGAGATGTTCTCATCATCACGTATATCTAAATGCAACCCGTGCTGACCCAGCACACCGGCAAACGTGTTTATATCCTCTTCGTGGCCCAAATTATCAAATCTCAGCTCTTCAAGGTCGAAATGTGAGTTCTGAACATTGTCCTTCGGTATGTCAAACTCAGCCCCGGTACCTATTTTCTTATCCTCTTCCTCCCCATTCACCATGTGTAAGTAGTTATCTACCTGGTCAAATATAGTAGTCTGTACCTCCATAGGCGACCCGTACATTCCCATATCCTCCATGGCTCCACTTAACGGCATCTGTAACTAATAAATACCCAGCGTTCCTAAAGTTGTGTCTGCTTTATGTACCCTCCTATTTAAACTGAGCCAGTTTCAACAAGAAAGTGAGCCCAGGTGAAGAAGGAAACAAAAAAGCAAACTGGAAGTTCTAACAGGCTCTGAGAGGCAAATGTCCCAATCTCGAAGTCGCCTGAACTTCTGAGAGTCATCGCTGCTCATTGCCTTTCTGGCACTTCTCGCAAAGCTCCGTGTGCAGTTTCTTCGTCCGCTGGAAGAAGAACCGGAACCTGCCTCGTTCATGGACACTTCGTGTAAGGATGGGCGAAATGTAAAAGAAATGGCTGTGGGGAATGCTGGGTTGCGTGGGAAACAGACATTCGCATGTCTGGCTTGCAACTGCGAACTGGTGGCAGAAGATATTAGTAAGAGATGAGTTTGCCTGTTCAGATTCCAGATACACGATTTGCGTCCACGTTTAGACGTGCACTAAACCGTGAGAGAGCGAAACTGCAGACACATGCGAGCGAAAGCAAGTCTAGTGAAAGCTATGATGACCATGATCCAGACTACAAGTTAAGTGTGTATATAGTTTGTAAGGTTATATGCAGAGACGTTCTGATGATGCCTTTCTTGCAAAGTGTGCTGTGGACAGGTTTCTTACTGGGCCTTAAGCCCTGGCTACGAGCTGTTGTGGGAATGGGGAGGCGTACTGGACAGTATCTAAACACCATGCTATATGGCGGAAGATTTCCAAAGGGGGCCAAACCAGTATAAATGTATTTTCAATGTATAATAGCAATAGAAAAGATATACTAATGATATGTGGTCAGTAAACCAATAGCGACGCAAATGGTAATTAATTTTCTCTAACCAAGAGCAAAATAAGAATTGCTAGCAAATAATATAAGCCATAGAAGTATCTAAAAAGCCTTGTATTGAGTACAAGAATGCTTCCCAGAAGAAGTAGTCATTAATGAGCAGTAATCGTAAGGCATGTATCAGTAAAAAAATAAATAAGCCCTGTAGGGGGCTCGAACCCCTAACCTTATGATTAAGAGTCATACGCGCTACCGATTGCGCCAACAAGGCTTATTAATTGCGTTGACATGTTAATAAGCCGTGTTACTATTATCAATATAATAATTTCCATATTGATAACTATGTCAGCTGTGTAGTACATCGAAAGTATATTGGAGTCTGTTGATTATGTACTGCAATTTGAGCACTCATAACGATCTCATAAACGACCATTTGCACAAAATCACTAAATGCTATCGTACGATAAGTAGGATGGATATTACTCTTCCAAACCTGCTAGATAAAATAATTCAGAACAGGGGATAACAAGAACAATACTATCCTCACATCATAATACAAAAGATAAGAGAGACAACTTCTCATGAAGATATATTGTCAATACAGCTTCACAGTCTATAAACAATTAGGACTATAGCAAAGCCGAGGCATGAAAGCATTGCACACGACTGATATGAAATTTGCACGCCAGTAGGATTTGAGTGATTATGGAATCATAAAGGCGCAATTCAGTTTAAAACAAAAAATATATACAGCAATATAACTCGCACTGTTACTGAGTAAATTTTTGAATATGGGAAATAGGATGTGTTTACTAAGTTTTGCATGTTTTCGTTGCAATGCCATTCCTCTCTTTTCTCTTCTTTGGAAGAATTTGTTTACGTCTTTTATTATTATGACTTCCTCTAAGAATTATCTCAATAAAACAATGTGAAATGACTTTATTGAGCTGTTTATAGTTTTCTGATGGGTTAAATATTCATCGTTCTTTGTAGAATCATACCAAATTTTAAAAAATAAAGCATATTTTACAAAACAATTATCATTTTCAATTTTTATAAATAGACGCACTAATACTGTTCAGGTTGCGCAATATGGAAAATAAATAAAAACCATTGAAATGAATTCGCGAAAATATGACAAATACTTTACCACTACCTCCAAGCCTTGCCACTCCCAATTCTAAACCTAACGGGTTAATGCTGAGTCTGTTCCGCTTTATATGTATGTTAAATCAATTATTAGTGCTTCTTCTCTTTATTTTAAAAATGAGAACAAATACAAATAACAACTTTCCTAGAGTATTTGCAGTTTACACCTCTTAGTACATGATTATTAGGAATTCAAGTATTTTGTTTATTATGTAAAATTTTATCTTATGTTTCATCTCCCCTCTTCCAACACATAATAAATTTGTAATAATTGAATTTTTAAGCAGAAAAGGTACACCTCCTAATAACAGACTCAGCAGAATGTAGAAATATTAATGAATATATCATTTTGAATAATTATGTACGATAGGAGTGGAAATCAAAAAGTGAAAGCATAGGCCGAATGTTCACAGAGTAATTGACATGTCCACTTCCACAGCATCTCGCTGATCGCAAATGTTTAAAAAATATTATATCATTCAGACCTAATCGATATCTCTTCTTATATCTACTACATATTTCATATATTTTTAAATAAGCGTCGAAAATAACACAACACCAGCAATTTTTACAGTTTCTATCACGATGTGAAAACAGGAACAACAAGAGCAGCAGTAGTGGAAGTGTAAATGCTAAGCAAATACACCAAGAGAACGAAAAGCCCATAAAGAAAAAAAAAATTTATATATTTTTAGAAGATAGCGGACAAATTCGGAAAATATATTTCCAAGAAGCGAGATTGTTAAAGTGAAAATGAAAACAGATTCTTCAAAAGTAAATCAGTGGAAATCTCCTTGGAAGATAAAAAAAAGGAAAACAACAGATCTTGTGATGGATTAAACAGGGTTATCAACCACCTCTCAAACGCAGCACCAGGTGCAGCGTCGACTCCTTCTGGATGTTGTAGTCCGACAGCGTTCTGCCGTCCTCCAGCTGCTTGCCCGCGAAGATCAGTCTCTGCTGGTCGGGTGGGATGCCCTCCTTGTCCTGGATCTTCGACTTCACGTTGTCGATGGTGTCGCTGGACTCCACCTCCAGCGTGATCGTCTTCCCGGTCAGCGTCTTCACGAAGATCTGCATACCACCTCTCAGACGCAGCACCAGGTGCAGCGTCGACTCCTTCTGGATGTTGTAGTCCGACAGCGTTCTGCCGTCCTCCAGCTGCTTGCCCGCGAAGATCAGTCTCTGCTGGTCGGGTGGGATGCCCTCCTTGTCCTGGATCTTCGACTTCACGTTGTCGATGGTGTCGCTGGACTCCACCTCCAGCGTGATCGTCTTCCCGGTCAACGTCTTCACGAAGATCTGCATACCACCTCTCAGACGTAGCACCAGGTGCAGCGTCGACTCCTTCTGGATGTTGTAGTCCGACAGCGTTCTGCCGTCCTCCAGCTGCTTGCCCGCGAAGATCAGTCTCTGCTGGTCGGGTGGGATTCCTTCCTTGTCCTGGATCTTCGACTTCACGTTGTCGATGGTGTCGCTGGACTCCACCTCCAGCGTGATTGTCTTCCCAGTCAGCGTCTTCACGAAGATCTGCATACCACCTCTCAGACGCAGCACCAGGTGCAGCGTCGACTCCTTCTGGATGTTGTAGTCCGACAGCGTTCTGCCGTCCTCCAGCTGCTTGCCCGCGAAGATCAGTCTCTGCTGGTCGGGTGGGATTCCTTCCTTGTCCTGGATCTTCGACTTCACGTTGTCGATGGTGTCGCTGGACTCCACCTCCAGCGTGATCGTCTTCCCGGTCAACGTCTTAA
>JAJLUB010000047.1:0-87272 GCA_030564085.1 Nakaseomyces uthaithaninus
AATGGCGCCCCCAATCCGTACACGCAATCCTACCGAGGCCACCGCTTCACAAAGGAAAACGTCAACACCCTCGAAGCCTGGTACTCTACCCATATCGACAACCCATACCTCGACCCAAAGAGCCTCCATTCTCTAGCCCACAAAACAACCCTCTCAAAGCTGCAGATCAAGAACTGGGTAGCAAACAGAAGAAGAAAAATGACCCAGACTCGATAGATTCTTACAGCATAGAGATATAAGTATAAACGATATATTGTCAGTTGATTTCCTTATGCACAAACTTTCTGTTGAAAGTTTACCAATTCAACATTCAAACATGACTTACACCATGATTGGTAGTAAATATATCTATATTTCAACAGTAACTACGCGTTCATTATTTAGTAGAGGTATGAATAACTAAAAAAATAAAGAAAAACAAACTATTCTGGTAGCTTTCGTTAAAATTTCAATGTCCAAAATGAAAATATTGTATATATTCAACGTTTTTGTTGTTTTCACTCATGATACTGCAACCTTTTATTATTTTTGTTATCATTTACCAAACCGAATCTAATTTCATCATAAATTACGTGATTTAATGTCTTGTTGATAAAGTTCACACGTTTTTATGTAATGTGAATCCCAGAAAGTTGCTTTAAAGCTCTGAGTGAACTTCTCAAAAAAATAGGCAATTAGTAATATCAAAATGTTAAAAACAGTAAATTCAATATTTATGCATTTTTATTTAATAGTGTCGGATAGTTGATGTCATAATGGAAATCACTTTCTTTCCGAATTGTTGAAGGTCTTTTGGATTCCATGTCTAGCTTTCCCAACGTCTCCTCCAAGTCCTGCAAAGTTGTGGACGAACCACCACATGCAATTACCAATACTATATCCTCTGCAGTTAATTTTTGTTCTAAAACAGACTCTAAGATGTTGGTGTTATATGCTAGATGTACAGAAGCACCACAAGCCGGCTCGATTACCATATTGAAGTCTTGCGTATAGCGTAAACAGGTTTGAACTACGTCGATATCATTCAACACCACAGACTTTGTATTATACCTTTTTGCGAAATTGAATGTTTCATTTGTAATATTGGCAGTACCTAAAGATGTAGCAATACTCGTAATTTTCTTGAAACTGACAACCTTATCTAGCATTAATGAAGTATTGAACACATGACAACCTTTTGTTTCGACACCTACTATTGGAATCTTATCAGCTAATGAGTACTTTTCCAATCCTTGAATAATTCCATTGTAAAGGCCACCGCCTCCAACACTGCACACAATAGCCTTGATCTTGTTCAAAGGAACTTTATTGTTTTTGAAATCCTCTACTATCTCATCTACCATGGAAGCGTGACCTTCCCATATTTCCGGATTGTCGAATGGATGAACATATATCGGTTCGATATTATTATCTAAGCTCTCCAATTGATTCAGGATATTATTTTTTAGGTAATTGTCAGCTTCTTTCCAATGACTCCCATTAACAATTACATTTGCACCAGTTGCTCTAATTTTATCAGCCATGCGTTGTTTCGTAGCTTCCGGTATCACTACAGTACATGGTAATTGCAATTGTTTTGAAGCCGTGGCAGCGGCAAGCCCTGCATTACCACCTGAGCTTGCAAAAACCATAGGCTTTTTGCCATGGCTGTTCTGTAGAATCCTTTGTGACTGCTTCAGAATCAGATTTCCAATGCCACGGCTTTTGAAACTGCCACCCGGTTGGAAACACTCATGCTTGAGGTATATCTGTGGAAGTGTAGGGAATACTTGGCGGACCAGTGGAGTCTTGTTATAAATAGACATTGAAGCTGTTGAAAATAACTCTTTCCCCTTTCAAAATAAACAATGCAAGGATAAGCACTCAAACTAGTCTGTACGGAGAAGCAATGGTTATTCGGTCTGAAGTTCTTGTAACTCTGTAGGTATCTTCTTGCTTCTAGATCAATTGTACCTCTCTCAAAAACCGTATCAGCAAATTTCAAAATCAAATCAAGTCTCCTTATATTTCTTTTCGATATGCTGTCAATCGGCACTATAGGGGTCCCATATCCCGCAAATGTATGTCCAAAGAACGCTTCTCTGTTTATATACCTTTTCATGTGGACTTCCCAGCTATCTCCGGATATACATCTCCACATCAAGTGTCGTCGCTCGTCTTTGGTTCCGGTGCTTAACGTATGCCCAAGCATTAGAGCATGCGGAGATGCATCTCCGGAAGGCCCTGATAAGGGAGATGCATCTCCACCCGATGACATAAAAAAAGGGCCATTGCGCCTTTGTGCGGTCTGCCCCCGCCGCTTTTCTGGAGAATGGGTGGAGATGTAACTCCATCTGGGGTAAGCCGACGATGTCCTGAGTTCGAACTCCACGGTGCGCACAATTCTGATCTCTGGAGAGGCAGTGCCGAAGCAAATACCCCTCCCTCCCTAACTCATCAGTAGATGTTGGGGGGCATCTGTACTGCTTCCGTAGGTACACTAGGCAGGGGCCCAAGAGCCACTCGGCAAACCGGAGGTCGGGTGGATCTCCGTTCGGGCGCAACTCCAAGAGGCAGTCTACCCTGTAAAAGCCATATCAGTAGACAACAGCGTGAAGGATAAAGAAAAAAAGTCTTGTGCACTCTCGATTGGTGACAACTGACTTAGCTACCTCGGAGGTCCAAACCCACCACTGGACGAGTTAACTCCAGCACCACTTGACTTTGAAATAAGAGGTCCCGACCAGTGACGGCCTCTCCAAGCTTCTCCCAGCCGGGGGGAGGGGGAGGTCGATGTAAACAAATAGTTACCCTGCTTGTGCTCTGCTGTCTTGCCGAACGTCACGGGGCTCGTGCACGGAGCTGGAGGCCGTGAAGGGAATGCCGCAGAGAAGTGCTCTTTTCTGTAGAGCGCAGGAAGGAAAAAATTTGAGCACTGGCAGACGCACAATGCGGTGGTCTCTCCCGGTTAGGAAGCCTATCAACAAGCATTATCGCCAATGTGATAAGAGGTTCATCTCTGGAGCGGTCGGCCATCCAGTATCCTGCTGTTGCTGTCGAGCAAGCAACATAAAAGAGTTTGAGGCTAGGTCTGCGTTATTAGAGCATTTGTGGGGATTTGAGAGTACAGCAGGCAGTAAACAAGTAGTGGATAGGGACTAGATACAAGAGTGTGTTTGTAACGGGGAAACACGGAACAGGTATACTTTCAATCCTCGAATGTCATCGCTGGAGGATATCACTGAGAGGCTGTTGGTCAGGTCCACGGAGGCGATTGACCAGCTTGATGAGTGGATTGTGCAGCAAGGTAAACGGAAGGGGTCGTTGGGGGATGTCGATGAGCTGGATGCCAAGTACAACGAGTTTATGGACCAGCTAAACTCGCTTTTCATCAGATCCCAGTATATCAAAGATAAGATCAAGCACGAGCGTGCGAGCAAGCGGAGCAGTGTGCTCACGAATAGCAACTGTATTGAGAACCTTCTCATGGAGTTCAAGGATATCACACTCAGTCTAAATGAAATTGCAGCGAAGCGGAAGGACGTTGTGGACGATGAGCTCTCGAGCACGAAGTCGCCTGCTTCGGCATCGACGAAGAGTAGTTTGGAATCCTTTCAGCTGAAACCTCTGAAGATTGCAAAGCGCACTAGCATGGTGCCGACATCCCCATCGCAAAACCTGCAGAGCAAGAGAAACATTTCATTTTACCCAGTTGAAGAAACGTTGGCTGTGGCGGATTACTGTTCTATGCCCAGCTCACCGATGAAGAAAATGAGAACTGCACATATGTCCCCGAAAAAATCTTTGCACTTGGCGAAATCATTTGATACAGGTATTGGTCACAGAAAAAATAAATCCAAAGGTGAATCAGATTTCGATAAATATTTTAAAGACAGGCAACGACTGTCCTTAACGCTTTTTGGACAAGGAATTACTGAGGATGACGCCTTGGATGAAAATGAGTGTTTCTCAGACGAGGAAACAGTTATTTTCAACAGCAGTGTTTCTATTTCTAAAGCAGAAGATGAAGATGAATGTCAACCCTTGAGGCGCTGCAACTCACATGAAAGTGTCCTATCTGTTAATCACCGTTATGTTCCGAATTCAGTTAGTAACACTAGAAAATTTTATCCACTTGCAACTATATCTCAAAACAGAAGTGCTAGAAATTTTACAAATCCTTCGATCCAAAACGTGCAGGTTAGGGGTACATCAACGTTTAGTAATTTCACCAAACCAGAATTATCTGTATCTTCTCGAAGCAAAACATCAACATCATCAAAAGAATTACTCAGCTCTGTCATGGCCACGACGAATGCCACCACGGGAAAGAGCAATAAATTGACATTCTTTGATAAATTCAGTAATATGTTTGGGTTTTCTACAATGAATACCGAAATGATACCAAGTTCTGGATTCAACGAATCAAAGCGTTTGCCCTCGCAAAACTATGTCTCTGTCGAAGAGATTAACGAAGCACTTAATACAAATATCCTTTCATAGCATCTTGATTTTATTCTTTTTTTTTTCTGTTCTAATGATTTTCTCAAATTGAGAGTTGTATTCTTATCGTTTTCGTATTATATACTAACCTAATTGCTAATTAATATTAATTTTATTCTGTTACTAAATAAATTATGCAAACAGGAGATTTGATTGCTTGCGCCGTCATAACTCAAAACTATCTCTTTGTATGTCCAATAACCTACTCGATGATCGTATATTAGAAGATTTCATAGTTCGCTTCTTTTGAGGTGGCACTAATTTGCGACTTTTTCCAAGGTAAGTAATAGATGCTTTAGAGCCCCCAACAGCCTTATAAGATTTAGAGACCTTAACAGTTTTATTCCCTTCTTTGAATTTGTCATTAATGTCAAATTGAGATCCAAATGATTGCAGAATAGAAGGTCTCTTGAAAGCTTCAAAGTCATCCATAATATCATCACTAATATTGTTTATTTTCCTTGAGCTAGTTAAGGTCTTGCAGAAAGAAAGGCTACTACTTTTCTTTAAGTCATTCATATCTGAAATTTTAGCATGTTGGACTTGTGCCATTTTCCTATCAATTTGAAATTCTTGAGAACTCTCATCAACCTTTAAAAACGATAAACTTTTTTGGACAAATTCTTCTGAGATTTTTATTTTTGTTTTTCTGCGTTGTTTTTCTATATTCTTATTATTTGAGGGCTCTATGCCGGCATCGTCTTCTTGAGTTCCTGCCTCTATGTCATCATTATCATCATCATCAACAATAGGAGTCATTGCTATTTCCTTTGTATCATTAATATCAATAATCATACTTTCAAAAAATGCTTTTGACTTTGGATTCTTCATGAGTTTTTCGTCGTCCCCAAATTCAAGCATCCTCTGTTTCATAAGCTCCTTTCTCTTCCTTCTGAATTCCCTGAGTTCGTTGTCCTCGTCATCACTTAATTCTAGTTCTAAGTCATTACGACCACGTTTCCGGAAACCGCCGTTCTTTATATCATAAAGAATCTTATTTACTAGCTTCAAGTCCATTTCTTTATTATCTTTCATGATCTTTTCTCGTAAAGAATCCAAGTCAACTTCAGTCTTCGAATAATCATCAATCATCCTTTCAACTTCTGAGTCAATTTCATCTTGGATTTCGCCATCTGCACCACCAATGCCCCTCCATTCATCATCAGATTCTTCTGCTTCATCCTCCAAAAAATTGTTGATACCTTTCTTCTTCAAATCAAGTAATCTTTTCTCTTCCCTTTTTTCCTTTGACCTTTGATTCTCAAGTTGAGCCTTGATTGCTGCAATTCTATCTTCTTCAGAGAGCTCCAGTTGTTTCTCTTCTCTCGGTGGTGACAGTGATTGTTCATCAGGTATTTTTTGGATATTTTGAACTACATAATCCATGTTCATTGGTGGTATAGCATCAAGAAGAGATTGTGATTCTAAGGGTTGCGTATCCAATGAATTCAAGCCATTTAAATCATTCTCAGAGTCTGAATCTAATATCTGTTTTTTTCTAGATCTTATTTTTTTCGATAAAGATATTCCTTCATCCTCTTCTAAAGTGTCAAGGTTCGAAGCATTATCAATCTGCGCAGTTTGACCAATTGGTTTACTACCGTATGTAACTTCCTCCATATAGTCGTTGTCCGTGTTCGCTTCAGATGACTGTGGAACATTGTCTTCTTCTTCATCACTTTCTGCTAAGTCACTACCTGTCATGCCACTTTCCTCACCACTGTAATCAAAGTCTAAATCTTCATCCTCCTCATTTTGATATCCACTTTCTAGCTGTTCCTTTCGTTTCTCACGTTCACGAATTTTCAGATTCCTTTCGATTTCCTGCTCAAGTAAATCTTCAACCATCTTCTTTTCCTCTTCTAAGTCTTCTAGCTTTAGACCTCTGCTTTCCATCAGATCCTTACGGTGTTGACGAATTTGTTGTTTGCTGGCAATTTTCAAAGTGTTAAAAAGTTGACCTAACGAGTTCTTGTCTGGCAATTTTTTTATGGATGGCTTATTTTTCGAAAGTCTTACTCTCAAACCTAACAGTGTTGCTTTCGATTTATTTGACAATTGGTGAGTAAGTTCAGAATCTGATTCATTTTCTGAATCAGATGATAGTGATATACCCGTTTCTATATTCATCTCTCGTTTGAGACTATTTGCATAGCTAGGTAGTACTGAGATGGATTTTTTGTTGGCGCTTGGCTTTGCTGGAGAAGAGGATAGATTGAATTTGGCTTTCTCTTCGCCATCACTCAGTTGATAATCTGATGATGGTGTAACAGACAGTTTTGGATCAGACATAAGTTCGTTTTTTGTAGTACTACTTGCATCATTTTCTTTTTGAATATTATGATTTTGGAATATATCATCATTATCGGAGTCAGAGTCGAATTTGGCTAGCAAGCTGTCCTTTGTAAAGTTAATTTTCACTGGAATTGTATGATGACTAGTTGAAATTCTATATTCTGTTTGTTTTTGTTCCTCTTGTTCCTCCTCGTCAAGTTCCTTTTCGATCTCGTTGATTTTCAAACCTTTAGCAGGCGCCATGTTTTCATCATTAGATGTAATTGTCTCGTTAACGTTTTGTGTAGATAATGGATCTTTTTGAGTTATCAAGTTGGTATTATTTCTTTCAAATAGTGGTATTATGGAAGAATTCATGCAAATATCTGTTGGTGGTAGTTCGCTAGCTATCACTTGTGTCTTCTGTGTTATTTCTTGGAAGTCATCCCCCATACCTGTATCATCTAGTTGGTTGTTCTGTGTCAATTGAGTATCCACGATCGTCTGAGTAATGCTTTGTGTTTCAGTATCCTGTGTTTTTTGTTCGTCATTGTAAATAATTTGTGTGTTTTTGAGTTTTTGAACTTCATTTTGCATAGCTTCAAATGTATTGTCTGTATTGATTTTTTGCGTCTGAATGTTATCTAGTAGCTGTGTAGAGACTTCAGTATTATTGGAACTTTTGTTGTCTCCCAAGTTAGATACAAATTGTCTATTAGTTTGATCAGCCTGGGTTGACTGAAATAGTAAAGACTTTCCAGAATTTTGAAAGCTGAAAAGTCCCCCGGTTTCTGGATCATCTGAAGTTGAAAAGAGTAGTGATTGACCCGTTACAGCTATTTTTTGAGTAGAATAGTTGATATTATCATATGTATTCACTTGATCGTTTTGATTAGAGGAATCGTCCTCTTCTGGGTTTTCGGCTACTGGTTCAAAATTCCTACTCCTCAATCTAGATTTATCATACATTTGAGTTGGTATATCCTTTTGCTGCTTTTTCTTCTGTTGATTCAGTCTAATTGTTGGTCTATTCTTTTTCTCATAGATGACTTGTGTATTTGGTCTAATGATATCTTCCTGCTCTAAGTCTTCACCACCTTCATAAAACTCGCTGAGAAGTTGAGTGGACAACTGCATGGGCTGCGTTGTAGTGGTTTTTTCGCTATCATTATTCGTTTCTTGTATTCTTTGAGTTTCTTCTTCTTCTTCGTCTCGGTGTTCTAATCTGTCCCTAATTTTATGAAGCTTGTCAGAGTTGAAAACAAATCCCTTCCGCTGCCTCTGCAAATGTGGCTCCGACTTATTGTCTGAATCATTCCCATATTTTGGAACACCATAACTCACTTGCTCTGTATTCTGAATATCATCATCTAAGACTTGGACTTTCTTGTAAGTGGTTCTCTTCTTGAACTTTACTTGGTCCAAACCTTCAAATAAGGAGTCCATCTAGTTTTCGTTTCCTTTGTTTTTTTTATTGTTCTCTGTTGTCTTTGCTCCCTGACACCTGGATTATTTGTTTTTCAAATCCAAAATAACATTCAAGAGTCAAGTCCTAATTATTAACCAAGGTATGTTCTTTTAACTGCAAGTTTCGGTATGTAGCTGTTCAGCAGAAGTACGCAAATCAATGGTAAAGACCTCAAAACTAAATGAAATCTTATAATACAACTGGAAAATTAGTGAAATAAAAGTTAGACAACAACTAGCTGCTTATGGTGTCTTACTATTTGAGGTGAGTGAATAACTTGCCTAGTTTCTTCTACATTGGAGTTATTAACTGGCAATGATTGAAAATCAACTAAGTACGTAGAACTATTTGGCGTGTTCACGCGTCACAGCTCATCGCGCGTTCGATGTTCCTGCGACCACGCGCGAAAAAAAAAAAATGGCGTAGAACGCGTCTGCAGCAGTTTGCTCACTGTGCAAAAGCACCTAGCATGCTGTGCAAATGAAGAGGAACATTAAGGTATTGGTTCAGCTACATCCATATACCCGTAGATGTTTTTTGTAATTTTCAATGATTGACCTCAATTTCATGTTACTCTTCCTTGCTTCAGTTTTTCTTGCAGGTTTAAGAATGAGGACGAATGCACTGACGAGTAGTATTTGATACGGAGTATGGTAGTTAGCACCACATATTCAAAAAATTTCACCGGGGTTCTATTTGTATAGTCTTGCAATATATAACTGAGTTTTCGCGATCTTATTTTGGGATTTGTGCCAAAAGAAAGAGAAAGTGGTACAAAAAAAAAAGTGAAGTTCATAAACGCAAATTAAATAATATACAATGGAATTTAAAAATGAGATAAGTCAAGAATTTTCTGGACAAAAAAAAGACAAACTTGCTATCCGCATTTGCCATATGTTGCTGTCAAAATGATGATTCGTAACGCCTCTTCTGGAGACGGCGGTTGGAGTGGTTTACCCTTATTTTTCCACATGGTCTGCAAGCTTCTGAATGTCATCTGAACTCAAATTCGATACTTCTGTTAGTCCAATTTCGCTTTTCTCATTCTTGCTAGTTTGTTCGAGATCAATATTCTACTTTTCGCGCCTTGTCTGCTTATTTCTTCTTTTTCTTTTGTTCATCTTCGTTATCGTCATCGTGCTTCCTCTTCTTCTTCTTCGACTTGTCTAACGTGCTCTTGTATTCATCTTCCTTGGGAGCAATGTAGTCTTTCTTCCTTTCTTCTTCCTTCTCAACTTGCTTTTCAGCCTGTCTCTCCCTTTGTTCTTGAAGCTTTCTGATTTCCTTTTCCTTCTTGCTCAAGAAATACTCACCACTCTCAATCTGCAGATCAACCTTTCTAGGTAATTGTGCAGGTGGGAATGGAGTGTAGACCTTCTTCTCTGTCTTGATCTTCTTAGGCTTCTTACGGGCAACATTCCTCTTCTTAAACATGGGTAGAAATCTGGACCAGTCCTCGTTCGCCAATTCTGGTCTCTTCGCTAACTCTCTTTTGATCATCAGTTCTTTAATGTGATAAATCGGATGGACATTCTTCATGCAATCCTCAACAACACGACGAATTTCTTTTAAGCCCTTGTAAGGTCCCATAGCGCTCACAGTGTTACCTTGCACCAAAATGTAGCATTTAGTTAAGAGTTCTAGAGCCTTTAGTGTGTTACCGTTGGGTCCCACCAGTCTCTGCCTCCTTTTCACAAATCTATCTTTGTTAGCCACGAAGTTGCCGATCTTGATGACATCGCAAGCCATATCATCCTGCAGGATCTTCACAGCCTGTGGGAAAGGTACTGATCTAGCCAGCAGTTTGATTAGGTCTCTTGCCTTCAAGATAATGGCTGGATCATACGTCTTTCTCGTGGTCTTTACAGTCATGGAACCCTCGACAAGGTCCAATGTGCACGCAATGTGGTGCTTATCCAGAGCCCTAGTCACATCATTCCATATGCTTTTGAGGTATGCTTCCCTGTACTTAGGAAAAAGCGTCATGAAGCTCGACTCCTCCGCAAAGGCTTGGCCCGACTTGTTGTCCTCAGGCTTGAACTCCTCTATCTTCCACTTGTCAATATCCTCAGTATCCCATGGCTTGTCCTTATTATACGTAGACACCATCGTTCCCTTGTCTTAACAATATCCTGCGTGCTTGCTTTCAACTGCAGAGAGTGTAACGCATCCAATGTCAACTTTGTTTTAGTTCCCCTAGCTCCCACTATGATGAACTGGCTTTAACCAAAATTTTTCAGCTCATCGCAAAAATTTTTTCAGTTTCTGGAAAAATTTTAAAGATATTCCGAATAGCACAGAAACAGTTGCACAGCGAGGAATTTTCTCAGTAAGCCAGATTGCAATGATTTCCTATAACTTTGTGAATGCACCAACTGCTTTCAGCAAAACAGTAGGTGCTGTGGTGGGTTTGTTGCAGAAATGATATGTTATCAGCGACATTTTCTGTTGGGGTGGTCTCCTAGTGGATAAGTATTGTTTAAACTGAGCAGCATATATTTGTGTTGGAACATGAGCAAAAAACAAAGTACCAAGAAGACAGGTAAGAGCTTTAGCAGCAGGAGCAAGACGGAGTCAAAGGGGACCCTGAAGAAGACAACTTCAGGACAAAGTGGGAAGAACAGTACCGCGGGGAAGATTAGTGCCTCTCAGAGGAAGAAGACAAAAGTACAGGTTGCAAAGATAAACGCTGGCGTCGATGACTTCAGTGTGCTACAGGAGTTAGGTCAAATGGGTGAGGTGCCGCAGCCGCGGTTGGCAGAGAAGAAGAAAGCATTGCATATGGCCACACTTATAGAAGATGAGAAAAGGGACAAAAAAGTACGAGACCTGATAGAGACTGAAAAAAAGGAGACTAACGCCGATATGCTGAAGCAACTCGAGCTTATTTCTGGTTTTTCCCTCTAGAGACTGGGTCATATGTATCGGAGAAACATTTAGCATCTTTGAGTAAGATAGAATGATTTTGTATTGGTCTTATAAAGAATATAGAATTAACGGGGATAAGAATAATGCATGTTACATAGATGTGATTTGTCTGTATAGTCAATTTCTTGAAGAAACATGCAGACAAATAATGGAAGGTGATATCCTGATGCATTCGACGACGAATTAATTGTCTTTAATTTCAGGCTCAAACAAAATACTAAAGGTTTGTCTGTTTATGGGGGTGGGGTCACTGTTTTTGTTCATCAATCCAAAGTGAATAATCATCCGCATTGAGGTAATTACAGGTACTGTCTGTTTCCATTTTAAAGGAGAGGGGATGGGTAGTAAATTAGTTAGCCACTAAGGAAAAGAACAACATTTTAATGACTTCAAACCTTAACCTGTCTTAATCCTGCGGTTGAGCGGAAAATGGCATCACCTTCGGAATAACCTCTGCCAGCACCAAATCCAACTCCCAGCCATACAGGGAAACTACGGCGTCTGAAAAGTAGCACGGAGGTAACAACACCTACACCGAAGCCAAGCCCCATCTTCACAATCATATTCGATAACACAACATCCCACTTATCGTTCAAGATTGATCTCACAGGGGTGTAGTCAATACTCTTTTTGGTTTCTTCCTTCGCGGACATTATATAGCAATTTGGGATGGTCCTTACTTTAAACAACTTAGCACACTATGTGTCTTGGAAGTGAGGTTATGAAATGCTATGTTCTTCAACCGCACAAACTACGTTGACAAAACCTTCTCGAAGACGAATGTGATTTGATTATTTCTGTAGATTTGATTGAAGGAGGGGGGAAACGCAGGTCGTAAAACTTAACCCGCCCGAGACGGATCCACATGTGTACTGATTGCTGGTTCGAGGCAGACAAGTCGCTACCCGTACTTCTCTCTAACACGGCGAGAATAGAGAATGGTGTTCTCTGCGATGACTGAGCCCTGGCTTGCTCCTTGTGCGAAGGCCGCACCGGACAGTGATTGGTCAAGTACGTAGTGACTTCTCACGTGTATGAGAAAGCTACGAGTTGTTGGCAGCTTTCAAAGAGATAAAAGAGCTCAGATTTATGTAGAGGAGATCACATTTCGAGAGGGCAAACTGAAAGAAGTACAAGCTGTCAATAGTGGGAAATGCTACGGTGTTAATGCTGAAATTTGCAGCCCTGTTTATCGTCATCGAGACGTTGTAGTGAACAAGCATATCCACTTTGTGTGCAAGATGTTAGACATCATATTTTCTCCTCACCATGGCTCTTCATTGTTTGTTTGTTTTTATATTTCTAGGGTAAATAGCATTGTAGTTCTGTCCATCCTTTTGGGGGTAATTGCCTGAAACGCACTATTCAATCCCTGGAGCAACGGCACCCTCCTGAATATTGTTCGTACAATCTGCCTATATTTCGCGTGCCAGGTTTAAGAAATGTTATATATGTAGGCTTTCGATCACGTGGAAGTTGAGTGATTATTGTGTGTTATCACTCCAGGCCAAGAACAGGCAGGGCCTTTGTCTTTCTGCTGTCAACCTGGCAGCCGAGAGAGCATAAGCTTGTCCCTGGGCACACTTGCAATTATTACGGTGCTCGTTGGTAAGAGGTCAGGCAATTGATAAGGTTTCCGTTCACGCTAGCTACTTTTCCATCCCTTGTTTATCCCAGTAATAAACGAAATTGTTCATCTATTTATGTTTGGCAGATCCCTTTACACTATCAGTAATCGGGTGAGTGGAACATTATTCAAAAACAAAAAATTCGTTGCTCTTTCTGCTATACCGTTAGCAATTGGTCTGAGAGGGATTCATACTAGTTTTACTACATTTTCCAATACTAATTTTGACCTCAGAAGGATGACGGCTTTAACACCTCCACAAGCTCCACCATCGTGGGACTTCCAGCCTACTGATATCATGGAGAAAACAGAGCAATGCATTGCTGAGACTAAGAAGTTTTATGATGGCTTAGTTGCTATTGAGACACCAACAATTCAAAACTTTATTGAACCATATATTGAGTTTGAGAACGAAAGTGGTACGCTCATCAATCAGTTGACATTTCTTCAGCACGTTTCTACGGATAAGAATATAAGAGATTCATCCATGCAGGCTACCATGCTCCTACAAGACTTTGAGATTGAGCAGAGTATGAGAGTTGATATGTTCAAACAGTTTGATACTATTTGGTCTCAAATAAAGGATGACAAGCAATCGGTCGATAACTATGAGACTTGGAAGTTCGTTGAGAAGTGTCACAAGGACTTTGTGAGGACAGGTCTCAATCTGCCACAAGATAAATTGGATAAGGTTAAAGAAATAAAAAAGAAAATTGCTGACAATTCTCTAAAATTCTCTAAAAATTTGGGTGAACAGAATGAATTCATTTTATTTACCTTAGAGGAACTGAAAGGTGTCCCAGAAAGTGTCCTTGAACAATTTGAGAAAGTCAAAGATGAATTCGGTATTGAAAAACTAAAGGTGACTTATAAGTACCCTGATATTTTCCCTGTCCTGAAGAATGCCGAAAACCCTGAAACTAGAATGAAAGCATTTATGGGTGACCAAAATAAAGTTCCAGAGAACGAACAACTCTTTAAAGAAACTTTGAAACTCAGAAATGAACTAGCATTAAACTTAGGATATGACACGTACGCCAATTACAACCTGGATATCAAGATGGCAAAAAACTCCGACACAGTCCTCCAATTTTTGAATGATCTTATTTTGAAACTGAAAGTTCCAGCTGAGAAGGAATTGAACATATTGAAGAACTTGAAGAAACAGGAATTTGAAAACGAATTGAATATGGGTTATGACGGTCAATATTATATTTGGGACCACAGATATTACGATAACAAGTATTTGAAGGAGAACTTCAATGTCGATCATGAAAAGATCGCAGAATTCTATCCACTTGAGTCAACAATTGAGGGTATGTTGAACATATATGAAACAGTTTTGAGGTTGAAATTTGTAGAAGTCAAGGACAATAAGCAAGTCTGGCATGAAGACGTAAAACAACTTGCTGTTTGGAAAATGGACAATCCAGAAAACCCTGAATTTGTTGGTTGGATATATTTTGACTTACATCCTAGAGATGGAAAATATGGGCATGCTGCTAACTTCGGTTTGGCATCGTCCTATGTTAAATCGGATGCAACAAAATCTTACCCAGTAACCGCGTTAGTGTGCAACTTTTCCAAGTCTACAAAGGATAAACCTTCTTTATTGAAGCATAATGAAATCACTACATTTTTCCATGAGTTGGGACATGGTATTCATGATTTAGTGGCTGAGAACAAAATTGCCAGATTCAACGGACCAGGTGCGGTTCCGTGGGATTTTGTAGAAGCACCATCCCAGATGTTGGAATTCTGGACATGGAACTCTGAGGAACTATTGAGTCTTTCCAGGAACTACCAGGATGGCTCAAAGATTGATTCAAAACTATTGGAATCCCTTATCAAAACTAAGCATGTGAATGGAGCACTATTTGCACTAAGACAATTGCACTTTGGTCTTTTCGATATGAAAGTCCACATGATGAGCTCAGAAGAACTCGACAAGCTTGATTTGAAAAAGCTATGGAATGATTTGAGGGAGAAGATATGTTTGATTTCGAATGGTGATGAACTAACAAAAGGTTACAATTCTTTCGGCCACATCATGTCAGACTCTTACAGTGCCGGATACTACGGATACATGTGGGCTGAGGTTTTTGCCACAGACATGTATTACACTAAATTCAAAGCTGACCCACTGAATAGCACCGTTGGTATTCAATACAGAGACGTTGTGCTGGCGCGTGGTGGTTTGTATGATATCAACGATAACCTAAAAGAATTCCTTGGCAGAGAACCTTCCAAGGCAGCCTTCTTGGAGGAGCTGGGTTTGAACTAGTGCGTTTACTTCTGTTCACATGATATTATTGGTGTTTCTCTTCTCAATGAACCTTTTCTACTGCCAGATTCAATTGTAATCTAACAGATTTTCAAATTTATCATTACGTACAACTAATCAGCACTGCAATGAGTAATCACTAGCCGAGGTCTTCGATTTCGTCCGCACAACGTTTGAAAGAGAAGGCTAGGAATCAATTTTCCGAAGAGCAGAGGAATACTGGTGGCTGAACACCTGCTGCCTTTCGATAAAATTCGTATATGATTAGCCAGGGTAAGGTTTTGTTCAGTGGCAAATCTTTCTTTGTTTACCTAAGAAGTCTTAGAAGGGGATAGACTGGTCAAAAATGGTGCTATTCTAACTGGAAAAAAGCACACCCATATATTGCAAGATATACGCTATAGATATATGTAATTTTTAAGTATGTATTCTGCTATTTATGACCCGAAATGAGCTGTCTTAAGCGGCATGGTATCGTAACACTTACCCCCTTTCCGACTTCAGCGTCGTCGTACATCCGGGTAACGCTTATCGCCAAGGTGGCAACTCTTCGTCACTTGGCCTCCCTCCCCCCCGTCCTTTCTTTTTTTCGTGGCTGCCTCATTCGATTTTTGCTCCTGCGCACCCTTCTTCGTGTAGCCATACGTTACCCTCCCTCCCCATGTGGGTTACCCTCTTACTTTTTCCCCCTCTGACCAATCAAACGCGAGCATTGACTCTTTCCCACCGACGACGAAAACCTCACCAGGCGGCTTTCCCAGGCGCGGGTATAAATACAGAACGGGATTTTCATCCCAGATCGCCCCCCGTTGGGACCACAATTTTTTTATTTTTCCGTTTCGGAAATTTTTTTTTTTGGAAAAGCCTCTTCTTTTTCTCTTATCACGTTTTTCTTCGTTTGTAGTTATTTTTTACTTTCTTTTTTAAAAGGAACCGAAGAAATTATTTTCTCCACAGCTGCCTCTTCGTATTATCTTTTTGAACGAAGATCAATCTACGGGTAACTTTTTCTTTCTCATATTCTGGGTTTTGGTTTACTATTCCGAATAGGCTAAGCTTCTGTCTTCTTTTTTTCGTCACTTAGTTTCGAAGAAAAAGAAGTATTCTGAACTAGTTGAGAAGAGAACAGAAAGGTTGTTATTGTTGTTTGTTTGTTTGTTTATTTTATTTTCATTAAAAAATAAACTTCAATTTTTGTTTTTGATTTGATTTCTTTTCAAAATAATTCCTTCTTCTAATTTTTTTTTTCCAACAGTTGTTACGTTCTAACAGAATTGGAGAAAAAGAGAAGTACTTCATTTTGATTAATCACATCAAATCACCCACCACCACTTTTTTTTTTATCTAGATAATTGGGTAAAGCTTTTCCTTTTTTTTCTTACTCGAATTGAAGTAAGAGCAGGCTTTTCTAATTATCTTTTTTTGAATAATCAATTCTTTTTTGTTTGCTCTGTTTCTCTTTTCTTTCATATTTACCAATAGAAAGATCAAAAGAAATTGAACCAATAAAAAAAATTTTTTCATTCTATTCTTTTACTCCTCTGATTTGTTGTTTTTTGGTTAGTTATCTTATTTGTGCTATGACTTTTACTACTGATAGGTATGCTCCAGAGTTTACTCTAGGTAAGAGAGCTCATAGTGTAGTCAGGTTTTTAGACCAAGAGAGTGACGATGAGGTTGATTACCAATATAGTGTTGGGCTATTGAAAAAGCGTAAGTCTATCAGCACTCCAAGAACACTGGATGTTTTCAATCAAACCAATAGTAGTAACATTTCCATTACTCCATGTCCTACTCCTGATCCATTCAAGAAACGTGTAGACACTGAGAACGCGTTTATTCAAGATCTACCACAGAGCCCAGCTTCTATTGCTCCATCTGTAACTTCTGAGGTTCCCAGATCCGACTTGATTGCAAGAGAGAGGTGTTTCGACTATATTGTTCAATCAATTGATGAAGTTTGGGCCAGGTACGTGGACTCTTCCTCGAATGCTGAAACTATGACTTACTACTACCAAGGTAACAGAAATAATGATAGTAATACTAGTCGTTTCGATTGTAGGGACACTTCATTTGATTCCACTCCTGAGGACTCCTCTTCTTGCACTGAGGACGAAGGTGAAGAAGATGTTGAAGATGAAGGTTATAATTCTGAAATAACAACGTGTACTGATGATGGTAACATCAAGAACTTGCAGTCCTTGAAGTATAGGTTAACAAACGCTAAGAATGATTTGGAACTAAACTACGACTCACTTGAACTATATGATTCCATTGAATTTTGGAGACGCTGGGACATGATCAAGTACAGTGCTGTGGAATTAATGGAAGATGACGATGATGACGAGCTTATCGAATCCGTTCTTGAAGAACTAGAAACCGGAAGAAATTTTACAGAGTAACTTGTTCCGCCTTTTGAAAAAGATTAGAACGCAATGACAAGGAAGCAAAATTACTTCTTTTAGAAACGTGATAGAGATTTCTTCTTTGTCGATGGAATTGTATAGCAGTTCCATTATGGATGACGTATGCGATTTGCAGTTATCGCCGTCCTTGTTCCTGGGAAATACCACTTTGATTCGTACTGTTTTTTTTTTGGCTTTTTTGACTGTAATTATTTTGATGAGAAAATATTCCAACGAAAAGACAGTACAAGAACAGGATACAAGTGGCACTACAATTCTCTCAGCTATGACTATGCTTTTTGAGATGTCATGAACATTTTATCTGAAAAAATGGTTAACAAAAAAAAATACTTACACTACTTATTATTATTCATGATCGAAATTATTGTTGGTTTTAATTTATTAAATTGAAAAGAAAATGGCCGGATGCAACATTTTCTTTTTCTTTGGATTGGGAATCCATTCATTCTATGAGGGCTTGTCTTTTTTCTCAGCAAATGTGATTTGAATAGAAATGAAAGAGTTTGAAATTTTGCAATTGAGATTCTTACTATCACCGTTTGCTGTAAGTCTAGTGCCTGAAGAACAGGAGTATTATCTGTTCGTTTTCATCGGAAATATTTGCTTTGTACATGTACAGACATTACAGGATAGAAAAACCAATGTCTGTATATGAATAACTACCTCTTCGCAATGTTTTCTGTTTTTGCATCAAGAATCTATCCCAATGTTGAAACATAGAGATAGAATACTATAGCATATGTTCTATTTCAATTGCAGACACCGTATTATGCAGGCTTCTTTCAAGAATTTTGGTATTGCCGTTAGAGATGTTTGTGCAAAGTACTGGAGAGCAACACGAAATAGAATAAAAAATATAAAAAAAATAAACATATAGAGTAATTTTAAATAATTAACATTCATTACTATTTATTTGCGTTTCCATGTTATAGAACAGACTGTAGGGCGAGCAGCGAGGTATGTGTGATCTTTGTTTCATCTTCCGACTGAACTGTAGGAGGGTAATAGGGCTTTGAACCTCGGCGGGTTTGGGTAGTTTCGATATGAAACGCAATAATACAAGTACAGACGAGCACCAGATAATCATCTAACAGGGTACAAATGGTGTTCGTTTTTTATATAAGAAGTTATATTACATCCTAATACATATTTCGAGAATGTTATGCTTAGGTGCATCCAGAAAAGTGTCTTTCTGGTTAACATAAAATAATCTTGTGGGTTCCTCTGGTTATTCTCGAATTAAAATCGTGAAAGGGATAAGGCCGGCCTATTCTGTTTTGATAATACAATAAGATGATTGAAGACGATTTTTATGGCAACGAGAAAGCAGGAGCTGCTGACTCTAGGACTCGGGCCTATAACCAACTCGATTTTAAGCCTGTCAAAGAGTTTCAAGCTAACGATTACAATAATAACTACGTTCAGACTGGAGAGGTGCCTCAAAGTTATGTTAGTAATGTAGAACATTCAGTGGAAGGGTACCCGAAACTTCAAAAGCTTTTTAAGCTGAAAGAAGAGCGCATTGAACAATACGCGACAAAGGCTTACGGCTGCAAGGTTGGTATTGATCAGATGGTTCCAACAATCAATGATTGGATCAATAAGCAATCTTTGGTTTTTGATGTGGTGATGCTAGGTTGCTTAACAGAGAACCAATTCCTTTATCCGTTGCTAACAAAGATTCCTTTGGACAAATTAATCTCAAAGCCTGGATTCCTATTCGTGTGGGGAAGTGCACGAAAAGTTCAAGAGCTGGCAAAATTATTGAATAATGCACAGTGGGAAAAGAAGTTTAGAAGGAGTGAAGAGTTGGTGTTTGTCCCTGTCAACAAGAGTTCTCCATATTTTCCAGGTATTGAACAAGAAGATACTGCACTTTTTGAACGCATGCAATGGCATTGTTGGATGTGTATAACTGGAACGGTCAGACGGTCGACGGATGGGCATCTGATACATTGTAACATTGACACAGATATGACTTTGGAAAATTCTACAACGCGAAATAACGCGGTTCCTGATCACTTATACCGGGTTGTAGAAAACTTCTCGACATCTACTAGACGCCTGCATATTGTTCCTTCAAGGACCGGATTAGAAACACCAGTAAGGGCAAGACCAGGATGGGTTATCATGTCGCCGGATATACTCCTAAACAACTTCTCACCGGAACAGTATAAGCAGGACATAGCTAGCATTGGGGTTAATGTTCCAAACACAGACCAAATTGAAAGCTTACGTCCGAAGAGCCCGGTGGGGAGAACCAACGACAAATTAACAGGGAACTGAAATCAAACTGACCTTATTTCAAGGAGCTTTGGTTGTCAATGTCTAGCAGATATGTCTCAGTGGATTCCTCTTGAATAGCAGGTGTTTTGTTGGGTGTCGTCTCCACTGCTCTCTCTTGTAGCTAGCATATAATAATAGTTGTATCAAAATAATATTGTTTTTCAGTATGATGACACCAATTCGTGACTAGACCTCAACTCAGTAACCCTAGTCATCGCTAACTCGATGGCACCATGACTTTTCCCTCCGGTAGCTACTAAAGTCACAGAACAATGACGAAAAAGAAATGAGCAAGAGAGTTCGTAGAGCCCTGTAATTTTCCGCATTAGGATAATTACATGACTATCACCTGCTAGGTGCATCATAGGACAGAAATACTTGAATTATTTTGATGATGGTGTGTTATTTCGAGTGATATATATGATATTACATCACGAATGATATTATAATCGAGTGTCTGTAAGCCACGTCATTTTCGCATTTGTCTTTACGATTTGTGAGGCAGATATTATGTTCCAGTCGTAGAGCCCCCACATATGAACAAAAACCACAGAATACTGTGGTTTGCTGCAATAGTTGATAATAATAATAGTAGTAGTAGTAATAACCAAGTTTATAAAAACAGTTTACTATTTGATTTGCATATACTGGGCTCTCTGCATTCGCGTTTATGCTCCTTAAGGACATTGTTTAAGTATAGGCAACAGGGAAGAATCAACAGTTGGGAATCGAAATAAAGTTAACTTCCGCGAATATATTATGAAATTTGTATAAATATCGATCTATAATTTTGAATCAATCCACTTTCGTGTTGGTATATTTGAGAATAGCCAGTTGTTTATTATTTTTACAACGGAGTGTTCTGGTTTGAATGTCTGTGGATATAAAAAAACGTTAAAGGTAAGCACAAAACATAAATTATGGACGCATGGTGATAAGTTCGCGGTACGGGAGAGAATAATTACTCTGAAATTCCACAAATTATCACAACAGCATTCATACTTCACTGTAATTTTGTTTTACAAAATAGAATGAAACCGCAGAAAGAACTCAATTACGAGAATTGATCATCTACTAACTTTTAGAAGTCCAAAGATTCAGCATTTAATAATCATGTCCCATTTTTTGACCCTTACATGAAATTATGTGTATACACAAACCAAACAAGTTACATGGAACTTAGCTTTGCCGTCAAGTATAACTTTAATTTGTCCTAACAAGACAAGTATTTTTCATACAATTTTGATTTCGTCTTTTATTCCTGGCATTGTTAACCAACCCTTATTATTTAAAATATGATTCTTTAAATTTTCCATCCTTAGGGACTCCAATATTTTTCCGTCACCACTGACATAATCACTTTACTAAACGAATTAGAGTTTTTAAATTACCATTAGATCATCCATATTTTATCAGCAGTCTACAATTGTTTAGAGTTTCTCAGAAATATCAAGTAACTTGCCAAGAAATTCAATCTCATTTCACCAAATTGTGTCCGTTAATAATATGAAATATTAGCTCTTTTGGTTTCAAGTTTGGCGAAGTTGAATTGCTATTTCGATTACAATATCTAACATGAGCAAACAACCGTATATTATCTATTAACGGACATTGAAAAATGTATACTCAAGGTTGCTTTGCACAAAATATCTGAACCAGAATAATCATTAAGAGCTCAAAATAGACCCACATACCAAGTAACTCGGCAGTCAACTAAAAGTTTACAGTACATTCAACTATGTTAGGAACAACGTCCATCCCGACAACATGTGACTATATCGTCAAAAGGTATTGAATTTTAATAAAATTTTTTTATGCGATGAGCATCCTGCGATGAGCATCTCAATTTCGCAAATGCTGCGATGAGCTGTCTCATGCAATAGTATTTGAAGGTTCATGCCATATATATCCATAAGCTGCAAGCTCTCTCTGATAAAGAAATAAACCAAGCCACCAGTACACTTTTCTATCATGGGTAAAACACAGAAAAAAAATAGTAAAGGTCGTTTGGACAGGTACTATTACCTAGCCAAAGAGAAAGGTTATCGTGCTCGTTCTTCTTTTAAGATAATTCAAATTAATGAAAAGTTTGGTCATTTTCTAGAGAAATCCAAAGTGGTTATTGATTTATGTGCAGCACCAGGTTCTTGGTGTCAAGTCGCCTCCAAACTGTGCCCCGTCAATTCTCTGATTATTGGTGTTGATATTGTACCCATGAAGTCCATGCCCAATGTGATCACCTTTCAGAGTGATATCACTACAGAGGATTGTAGATCCAGGCTCAGGGGATATATGAAGACCTGGAAAGCTGATACAGTCTTACACGATGGTGCGCCAAATGTCGGTTTGGGTTGGGCACAGGATGCTTTCACTCAATCTCATCTGACACTACAAGCACTGAAGCTTGCAGTTGAGAATTTGGTTGTCAATGGTACTTTTGTGACCAAAGTTTTCAGATCCAAAGATTATAACAAGTTGATGTGGGTTTTCCAACAACTGTTTGAAAAAGTCGAGGCCACAAAACCTCCAGCTTCAAGAAACGTCTCTGCAGAAATCTTTGTCGTTTGCAAAGGATTTAAAGCCCCCAAAAAGATGGATCCAAGATTGTTAGATCCAAAGGAAGTTTTTGAAGAGTTACCTGATGGCCCTCAAAATATGGAGGCAAAAATCTATAATCCTGAGAAAAAAGTTAGAAAAAGACAGGGTTATGATGAAGGGGACAATTTACTTTACCACGAGTGTTCAATTCTTGATTTTGTTGAGACAGAAGATCCAATTACCATGCTTGGTGTTCAAAATAAATTTTTGATTCCCTCAGATGATTCCAACTGGAAGATTTTAAAGAAATTAAAACAGACTACCACTGAGTTTTACTCTTGTATTGAAGATCTTAAGGTGCTGGGTAAGAAGGATTTCAAAATGATTCTAAAATGGAGGAAGGCTGCTAGAGACATTCTTGGTCTTGACAAAGATGATGAAAAACAAGAAATCGAAGTCCAACCTTTAACCGAAGAGGAGCAAATCGAAAAGGAACTGAGAGATCTGCAAGACAAACAAAAGCAGAAACAGAAACGTGATAAAAGGAGAAAGAATGAAGAAAAACAGAAAGAATTGACCAGAATGCAGATGAACATGTTAACACCTACTGATATTGGTATTGAAGCTGCAAACTTGGGAAGAGATTCCCTGTTCAATCTAAAGACAGCAGAAAAGACAGGCATACTTGATAAGCTTGCTAAAGGGAAAAGAAGAATTATATTTACTGAAGATGAATTAGCTGAAGATAATGACATGCACATCGATGACAATATCGTCATCAGTGATCGTCATGACATGAATGAAGTTGATGATTTGGAAGCTGAGTTAGATGCAATGTACAACGACTACAAATCAAGAAAAGCCGAAAGAGACGCAAAATTTAGAGCGAAACAAGCTCGTGGTGGGGATAACGAAGATGAATGGACAGGATTTGAAGGCAAGACCGATGAAAATCAGGATGAAGAGAAAGATTACATTGAATCTGAAGATGATTCCGCCCTATCTGACGACGACGACGATGAGGCTATCAATAAATTAATTAGCAAACTAAAAGCTACAAATGGTGACAATAAACTAAGTACACAAGCAAAGGCGCTATTCAATGATCCTCTTTTTGCTAATGTTGAACCTATTATTAAATCGAAAGAAGATGATGTCATTGGATCAGAAACTGTAGGTAATCTAGGAAACTTAACGAAAAAGAGAACTCATGCCCAGATGAGTACAAAACAAAAAACAGTTGATAGTTCTGAAGACGATTCTGAGTCAGAATCAGAATCCGACTTTGAAATTGTTGCTAATGACCACGACGATTCCGACTATGATTCCGACTATGATTCTGAGGAAGAAAAGAAGCGCACCACTAAAGAGAAACATGAAAAGGATATAGACATCGCAACTGTCGAGGCAATGACACTAGCTCACCAGTTAGCATTGGGCCAAAGATCAAAGCATGATCTCGTCGATGAAGGTTTCAATAGATACGCATTCCGCGATATTGACAATCTACCCGAATGGTTTATCGAAGAAGAGAAACAACATTCTAAGGTGAATAGGCCAATCACAAAAGAGGCGGTCATGGCATTGAAGGAAAAAATGAGGACTCTGAATGCTCGCCCCATTAAAAAAGTTGCTGAAGCAAGAGCCAGAAAGAAGATGCGTGCTGTTAAGCGTTTAGAAAAGATCAAGAAAAAGGCAGGTTTAATTAATGAGGACAGTGATAAATCCGAGAAAGATAAAGCTGATGAAATTGCTAAGCTAATGCGCAAGGTAAATAAAAAACAAAAGACAAAACCAAAGGTCACACTTGTTGTTGCAAAAGGTAAAAACAAGGGTCTTTCAGGTAGACCAAAGGGCATCAAGGGTAAATATAAAATGGTTGATGGTGTGATGAAGAATGAGATGAGGGCCCTAAAACGTATTGCAAAGAAGCATCACAAGAAGAAATGAATAAATACAAATTGAAAACATTCATGTCATATTATATAAAGATAAACTTCAAGAAATATAGTTATTTTGTACATTAGTAGTAAAATTAATAAACCTAGCATAACATTATCACCATAATATCTTGATTTGGAGCTCTCTACAGGACAATTAGTTAATGATTTTTGGATCCTTTATCATTTTTCCATGACCTGAACTTCAGTAGCTTTGAGATTAGATACAATATCGCCATGAACACAATAGAGAAAGTCAATTTTTCAACAATCTCGTAATTCTGCTGAGATGGGTAAGGAATGCTGACATTAATTTTTGTGCTGTTCAAGTGATGGAAAACAGTGTTAGAAGTAAACATCATTTCAAATCCTAAACCTTTTGTATAGAATGGATTAAATGCAACATCCTCGACACTATCACAAGCTCTGAAAACGATAGGTTCAAAACTAATATCTTTTCTTCCTGCAACATCTTGGGGTTTAACATATCGTGAATGATATGTTATTTCATTTATCTTTCCAGCATCCAATCCAATCAGAACTTCAGAACCCCAACCTCCAGTCAAATAAGGTGGCCGTTTCATAGGGTCGTACTCTGGTCTCTCTAGATCTGCGAAACCAAATACAATTGCGCTTGGTGTTTGATATCTATCTACAAAGAGAGAAATTGGAAGGGAGTTTAACACAAAATACTTGCAATCATGTACTTCTGAATATTCTGTCAAGTCAATAGTTATTTTGGGATGCATACCAATTGGTTTTACTTGATCAATCGGTACCGATTTATCTTCAATAAAAAAATGTGCTGGTTTGTAAAACAGAGATGTTTTTTCACACTTACCTAATTTATCCCCATTAGAAATCCATGTGCATCTCAAACCGCTAAGATTCACATCATCCATATCGGCATTATCTATATAAAGTAAACCTATCTCTGTCTTTTCAGCATCTTTGATAAATACAGTATTTTTCTTCAATGAACAAAATTCCATGACTTGCACTGTATTATCATTAATCAGTATATCGTAATCACATTCATCAGGCTTCCAATCGAACTTTAATTGTTGTGCTGCAGGCAAAATTTCATCCAGATTTTGCCAGTCATCGAAATGTATTGATTTGTAAGAATGCGCGTTGATTGAGTATTTTCCAAAAAAATGCATAACAGGGGAATCAGCTCCCCGTTCAGACTGTTTAAAGTAAACGTTCATACCGCTCGCATATTGTGAGTCAATTACTGTCCTATTACTGGTCCGATTGCTACTTCTCCAAGTGATACGTCTGGACACTCGTGCGTCTGAGTCGACAGCATATATCCAGCGCTGCTGAACTACCAGAACTCCCTCTGGATTTACCTCAACACCTTTCTCTGTCGTCTTTACTCCTGATAAATGCCTCTCATTGCTGTAAAGCACCGTAATTCTGTGTCTAAGACCTTCCATCGCAGATATTGCAAACTGAATCGGATATTGCAAACTGCCCCGATTCCTCAATAGTGTTGAAACCTCTGAAAAAGCAAATGAGTCAAGAGAAAATGAGACTCCACTCAAATTCCAACCTTAGGTTATCCAATAACGCTATTAAGCATCCAGTAGACTGCTCAGCGTCCTCACAAACACCCTTCCAAGCCTCGAGAAACCGTAAATCATAAACAACGGTAATTAATCAATTCCTAAGCTTTTTTTTTTAATTGCCTCTTCGAGCGATGCGTCGAAAACTTTTTAAAATTGCAATGAAATGCTAACGTTAATTGCTGCAATAATCTGGCTTCTGGCGAGTAAAGCAGGCATTCCAAAGCACCTACCACTCCTCTGATAGCTGCAGACTACCACGAATAGTAGTCCATAGTCGTGGCAATTTTTTTTTGTGATTCCTGGTATTGCTGCTTAGAGGGGGGAGAAAAACCTGAACGCCATTTCAATTGAGAATTGCACGAACACGCATCGGGGACTTTTTCATTGTTGCTTTCCACCGTTGCTTAGTTTCCTGGATCCATTGAATTCTGGAACATTTCACTCCTTTTTCCATAGATTAGTCGACGTTGAAGGTACTCAAGATACCCAAAAATAAAAAAATAATTAATACCAAGAGAATAGCAAGGATCGCCAGACTGTTCCTGTGGTCTAAACTTGAGAAATAGGGATTGATAGACGAGTGATTTTTGTATTTTTAGTGTTTTTTTGCTTTTATTCGAAACGCTTACTTTTTTATCTCACTCCGTAAGAGTCATTAAAGGTCACCTCTTCTCGAAAGTCACAAGACGTTATTCAAATACATCGGTTTTTTTTTCAGCTGGTTCTGGGAGAGAAAGAGAAGAAACTAGAAGCTCGTTTTGATTTCTTTTGCTGTTCATTGACTTTTCATTATCTTTTTAATTATTCTTAGACTTTGAAATATTGAAAGGTAACATTGAACACACAGGTTTTACTTTGAGAAACAACGGACACTGATTTTTGCTTATTGGATCACATAACATCTATAATACACCAGTCTTGATCCTATTGCCTTTTCTCAACACCTAGTTTTTTTTTTGGGACTTCTTATTGTTAATATTTGCATTTCAATCACAACTTTCAATTTTTTTTTCCAGTTTTTACCATTTCAATTTTCATTCTCAAAATTCACGTTAATTCCAAATAGATCGTGAACAGATTAGTAGCAGAAGTCAGACTCATCTACTATTATAACAATTCGTCATTCGCTTAGAACATATTATTCCTAACTGATCAGATAGTAAATCTTTCCTGTATTTATCATTACGAGGTTTAAGAAATAAATTTGTCTTTTGGAATCCCATAAAAAAGGAAACTGATAATCTAAAAAGCATTCCATTAAACTACTCGGATAGATCTTAGTTATCACAACTCACTTATTTTTTTTACACACCTATTGACCTTTTATGCCATTATGACGACCGATACACAGCACATAAAATTGAATATTGTGCCACCTCCCATCGTAACTGCCCCGGGAGATACTACACCACCAGTGCCTAACAGTAACAGTTTTTCCACTCCATCGAAGCGTGGCCATAGACATAAGAGATCCTTTGCGATATCTGGTGATTTTGAATTCCTGAAGCAACCACCAGCCACTGCCCCTAGGCTCAATGCAACCACCATGACACCAGATATGGCTGTCTTAAGCACCCCACCGCACAGGTACACTGATGCGAGACCAGTGACAGCACACAACTTTCCTCAAAGAAATAATGAGGAGCCTTCCCTTACCTTTGTTTTGCCTCCAAAGGTGAATGCTGAACATATAGACAATGAGGAGATGTTTTCACCATTAAGGATGCCTCCAAATAATTCAAAAAATTTCAATTTAACGACGCCGAGTCCAAGATTTTTTGCTAGTGAAGAACCTAAATTCTCATCTCCATGCAAGGGTGTTCCTGATGCGATTATCAATCTAGATGATGCTCTAAATACAACGAAACCAAGATCATTTCAATCTCATAGAAGAACTGAATCAGCACCAGCATTCCTGGAAATAATGCTAAATGGTAAAGCAGGGGCCACTTTAGGGGATAATTCCTTGATGATCGAAGAAGAAGAAGACAGCATAGATGAAAGAGATGAACTCAGCAATTCAGGTAGTCCCAAAAAGCTGCCAGCAAGAGCGAAATCGCAAAACAATCATATTTCTGACCCACCTGAGACTTTACCCGCAGGTTTGATGTCACCTTTGCGGCCAACATCCCCATTGAGAGGATATGGCAGTAACAACGATCAATCTAACAATCAGAAAGAAAGCGCAGATATCACTTCCAATATCGAAAAAAATGCAAAATACAACTCGTTAAAAATAAAAAGACAAAAACAGAGGTACTCTCATTATACCAGGCAGTTACCAACAAAGATAACTAATAATAACATAAAGGCACAAGCTCTCAGGGAGCAGACATCCTCGACTTCTCTAGCATCTTCAGGGAACTCAAAATCACCTTTATCTGTGGCTTTGACACCTTCTAAGACGACGCAAACTCCAGCAACCCCTGCATCCTTTCATGACAATTCTAGTGGAAGCACCAGTAATAAAAGCAATGGGAACACAAATGGATATAACATTGGGACAGATGGTCCTCGTTTTCCGTTGAGTCCATTCCGGTCACACAGCGGCAACTCCTATGGGCAGATACCAATTACATCATATAAACAATTGAATAACCAGCAATCTTATCGTAGAAATAGTGCTGGCTGTGTACCATCGAACACATTCGCTTACGAATCCAAGGTTTATGATATGCCTCAAATTGAAAAAAAGAGCGTAGATTACTACCTTGAACATAACATTAAAGAAGATACTGTTTCAAGAGAAGAAATTCCACCTATTTCTAATGACTCGTCTCCTTACATTACTGACAGTGATACCATTAATAAGATTCCAGCTGCTAGAGACATTGAAGGTATTGATGAGACTTTTTCAAGGAATAAAATTTCACAGGTTAGCTCAAATTCGACTAGTAACAATTTCACAAGTTGTGAAAATCGTCAACTATCGAGTGAAATATTGCTTGGAGAACCAGGTGATGCAGTTGATCTGTCTTCACTGAATTCCGAAACTCGTGATGCATTGACCAAGTTTTCTGCGTTAGGTTTAGATGAAAGAGCTCCTTCCCCACTTTTTCCAGTTCAGACTGGTTCCAGCAGTACATCTAGTAGACGTTATGAAAAACTAAAAATTATTGATAGCAGACCTGCAACCCCGGATTCAGCTATGATCGAAGGTCGACATACAAGTGATAGTGCTGTTGAATTTAGGAATAGAAATACACCCAGGTCTGCCAATCGAACGTCAAGTCTGCAGAAAGATACAAAGAACCATAAAGATTTGAATATCAACAGGAAAAACAGGTCTAGATTGGATAAATTCATTAACATTTTTAGCAAGAAGTGACTGGTTCATTTCTCGCTGCAAGAATCCTTTGATTTCTTAATCTGTACTTTCCTCTCTCCGATATATATAAAAAAGATTTATCAGTGTCTTTGTACTCCTTAGAGCTCATATTTTCTAAATATATTGATGACTCCAAAACCTTTCCTCTCAGTTCGAAACTTATAATCGAACTTAATTTATGGCTGGTCACCCCCGGGAGAATCTATTCTCGCCTCTAATACTAGACAGCAAACCAACTTTATATTATTGCACAGAGAAATTTGATATTGTTCTAGAAGATAAATTTATGGAAAATTCATAATATTCATTATTTTCTATATTTCTTATTTAATTTTTCATTAATTCTACAGCCTTTGTTATCCAACTAAGAAAAGTTGGGAATAAAAGCAAATTTATGGCAAATGCTGGATGTTTGTTCCAGATAATTGAATGTAATAATAGTCTATCAGTATACTAAACTCATTTTAACGCTGCATGATATGTTTTAATAGTTCAACTCTTGACTTTTTATTAGTAAGGACATATTTGCAACATATGACTTCAAAAATAAAATCGTGTGGAAAAAAGCGATTCTTCCCTTCAACTAGTCGAGTCTCTCAATAGTGATATTCTGTTGGCTTTGCACCAGCAGTACCAGAAAAACCACATTCGAGTAAAGCATCGTTAATGAACTCCGGTTTTTCAATGATCTGTTTGTAGATGTCTTCCTGTTTGACTAAAACCAGACCAGCATAACCGACAGAGTTGAAACCAATGTCAATACACTCAGCCTTGGTGCTAGAACGTGGAACTAAACAAATCCATTTCTTAGTCAATAAGAAATTGTAACTTCTTTCCAATTGAGGTGCCTCGTTTGCCCAATCCTGAAAGAATGTCAATGTTCTTTGCAATAGAGAGAAGTAGGACATTGCGATCAGATCTTCGTCGACTTCTTCTTCGATCTGTGGTAGTGGCAGTAGAAAGTGTGCAAATGGAATCTTTTCATCTTGCAAAGGTTCAGTCTTGAAATCTGGTAGGAAATGGTCCTTACCTGCGCATAGCTGATCCTGGAATGGGGCGAAGTTGTCTGGTAGAGTCAACATCTGCAAGTGCTTGTGATCCTGGGAAGAACCACTGTTTGGACCAGAGTTGTAGAAGATCATGTGTCTTTTGTTTTCCGTGGCGTCCATTTTACAGAGCAATTGGTAAGAGACAAGTAGCTCAGAAGGTGTCAGTGTAGTGTTTTGGTGTTTGAATTCCTTGGTGACGAGTAGAACATGGTTAGGGATAACTGGGTATTTGTTTAGAAGTAACTTGAACTGGTTATCGCCATTCAGGTCTTCTAGCACAGTTAGTTCAGGCTCAGGGACAGCGAAGGGATCAATTTTGCTCTCCTGGGCTTCAGCACGTTCCGGCTTCTTTTGTAAATTGGGGGTATAGCTCAGCAACATCTCCATCTTGGAGTCCTTATCCTTCAGCAAAGTGCTTTCGGTATCCAAGAAGTGGATGTGGCCACCCTCTTTGGCACTGGCGAACTTCTGTGCAATCAATTCGTTGACGTTGTCAGGAATCATGTTTATGCTGGGCGGTGGGGTGTGTGTGAGGTTTGTCTATGAGCCTATGATTGTTTCCTAGAAGATAATTGCAAACAAGAAAAGGAAATGTAGAAATCAGATAGCCAATTAATGAGAACAGCGGAGTAATCAAATTGTGGCTATTGCAATGAGGCATCTAAATTTTAATTTTTTTTTTTCGATGCCTGCTGGGCCTTCGTAAGCCATTTTTTTTCACCACATTGATACCACAATACGTAACCTCACATGTAATTCGTACGATCACATATCCGTTAACGTGACCTATCATCACGCATTAATTGCATGCGCAACAAATCACATGCATTGCGTACAGGACGATTTAAATTTGTGACGAGGATGCATTGTGAGCGGGGGCAGGCCATCATCAAAGGGTGCCCAATATATCACAATGGGGGGGTGCAACTGCATATTTTACGGTATAGCGAGGTGGCATCATCTAAGGGGGGGGGGGGGGGGTAAAGGTGGTATAGCAAAGCGGGATGTTCAAGGGGGAGCGTAGCAGCGGATAGGCCAATTTCCGATAGTGCATCGTCCTCTGGCCCCCCCGCCCCCATACTTCCCTAAGTGCGTTCCAGCCGAGATAGCTCTTACGCGTCTGTGCCACGCAAGGGAGCGTTTCGCAGCGGCCACCGCACGCTGTAGTGTTTTTCGTGTGCCCGTGAGAAAGCTCGAGGCGACGCATAAGACCAGACCTGCGTGTAGGGGGAGGGGCTACCCGGCAGACACGCTGATAAGAAAATGCTCTGCCACTCGCAGTGGGTGAGGGGCCAGAGAGCCAAACGCAGGGACGTTCCTCAGCTGCTAACGAAAAGACCCGCCCGCACGCGTATTTTCGAGGAGGGAACACAAATCCCTTGATATCCCGATGCGGTAAAAAGGAAGGGAAGGGAGAAAGTCTAGATTCTGCCACCACACACTTTGCCCGCGCAGGGCTGGCTGTGTGTGCCCTCCCTATGTACTGCATGAGCTGCGGTGGCTCTCTGCCCCTCACCCAGAGAAACGAAAAGAACACCAAAACATGGAGGGGGTGGTGGCAGGTACAAGGGAGGGAAGATAAGACATGGCGGGGGAGACAAAACCACGCACAGCTCCCTGCCACACCGTTGCCGGCGACAGGGCGCAGCGCACACTCGACCAACTGATAAAAAAGAAAGCAGCACGCAATGCGGGTGTATCTGTGGGTTGAGGGTGGCGCGCCCACGGCCGTTTCTCAGCATGCAGCACGTCACCGCAACAGGAAATAAAAAGCAACGGGGGGGGGGGGGACATATCTGCGCAGCTTCCATTGCGGACAATGCGTATTCGAAGCGCTCGAAATTCCTGTCAGGCTCTTATTAGAGAGTTTCTGCAAAATGGACGCAGACAGCGGCGCACGGACAGACAGTGGCGCACGGACAGACGAGTGAAGATGGGCACAGATTCAGGCGCACCGAGTAAAAATAAATCCTCGGCCCGTTTCTTTTCTCACTGCGAAAAATTTTTTTTTGTGTGCGTTTTCGTATGGGCTGTTCTGGGAAAGGTGGTGATTTGGGAGTGGGTGCTGGGTGTGTGTGCGCGTGTTTCTCTGTGTGCTGTCATATTAAGCAATTACAATGTCTTAATTAAAGAAAACAAAGGTAAACCTGGCCCTGGGCCTATTGCTATTACTGGGACACTGTCTTGCCTGATAGCAGACGAGGGGGGCCTTAGTCAACTTACTGGAGGGGGGAGGGAAATGCGAAGAGTTGCAGAAATAGGAAGAGTAACAGAATTAGGAAGAGCAAAAAGAGAACAAAAGAAAAAAAAATTTTTCACTCCCTACTGGACATGAGTAATGCGAAAAAAAATGGTATAAATAGAACGGTCTTATTTCGCCCCCAGGTTTGTTGAAAATGTAGTCGTTGCTCATCTCTTATTTTTAATTTTTGGGGGGAATTATAGAAAACCAAACCAAAAACCAAAACTTTATACACAAAAAATGCAATTCAAGAACGTCGTCGCTGCTGCTATCGCTTTGGGTGTTGCCTCTGCTGCCAACACCACCGTTGCCAACGGTACCAACGGTTCCAACCACTCTAACATCACCACCACCAAGATCTCCACTGGTGCTGCTAACTCCAACGCTTTGAGCGCTGGTGTTTTCGGTGCTGCCGTCGCTGCTGGTGTCGCTTTCTTGTTCTAATAGGATCGAAACGAATTTTTAATAAAATACATTACATTACAACCTTTTAATAATATGAAGAGCTAGAGGAATACAATCTTCTCTCTTCATGAACCCCATACCAGACACTGGAGAGGGGCTCCTTTAGTCCCTTCCTTTGAATGGATTTTCCAGACAATTTTTATTTAATTTCTTTTTGTACTATTAGTTTTAATGAATAAGGATAGAGTTTTAATATTAATATCAATTTAAATTCCAATTTCCCTAGTATTTCAGCTTTGAGCTGTGAAGTTTACACCTTTGCCCAGAAGGGGCAATCTGTTTTCGTTATGGCAGACACATTTCCTTACTAGGAAAAGCATCGCTTTTGGCTCTAGCAGCAAACAATTCTGCTGTGGCTCCCACCACGCCATGCTTTCCACGCTCAGGAACGCGTCCTCGGAATCCAGAACGTTAACTCCGTCGCTGCGGACAGAACAAACACACAGGGCGAGGTTTGCCACAGACTGGTGAGCTGCCTGCTGGTACCACGCCGAAAGCGGAGGTCAAAAAATCACAGGGAGTCCGGGTAAAATGTGGCTCCTGGTTATTTGATCACCTGCTACGCAAGCAATGATGATGAGTTGAGATTGAATATGACACAAAATATATGCATGTCGATAGTAAAAGTGTAAGCATTGAGCTGCCATATTGGTCTTGGCAGGCCTAACGTTTTTGTGTGATGTCGAACATTGAGTCAGGTTATAAGAGCCCCGAATATGAAGCCTGATGTGCACCTTGTGATATTTAGTATTTTCGTATTAGTTTGCACTTTCTTCCTATGTCTTCGCCAGAAAAAAATATTCTAAAGTATAACTTAACGCAAAACCAAAAGCAGCGAGAGCCCTATAGTTCAACGTAAATTACTTATCCTATCCCCCAACTCATGAAAGTGTCTGTTGTCATTATCGCTTGCTGCTCATTGATCAATGCTATCGTCATCGATAACTACCTAGAGTTACAATCCTTACCATCGATAGTGCACGAGAGTTTGATTATCCGGTCGTGTCCGCAAATAATTCAACTGGATTCGTTGGCACAAGTAGATGGTGATCTAGTCATTGAAAACTGTTCACAAGTGGTGGAGATTAGCTTACCAAACCTTGACTACGTCCAGGGTGATTTGCGGTTCACTAAGTTGACTTCCTTAGTCACACTGAACTTGCCAAAATTGAACCACGTAAGCAGTTTCCAATTCAAGATCCTCCCAGTACTGAACTTCATGAGCCTAAATCCCAAAATGATGGTTGAACGCAACCTAATCATTTCGGATACATCTTTAACTAGTATCGATTCAAACGATTTCGACAATATCCGCCAACTTGATATTCTAACCATTAACAATAACAGATTTTTGGAGACATGTAAACTGAATACCTTACAGAAGGTCTCAGAGCAATTAGCAATTCATGCAAATGCAAAAGAAATTGAAGTTGAGTTGGACTCATTAGTTTCCTCTCGAAATATCACTATCCGTGATACTTCCCTCCTATCTTTACCCATGCTTGAATATGTTCATTCCTCACTAGAGTTGATTGAAAATCAGTTCAATTCGGTGAATCTGCCTAACCTGAAATTTGTTGGGGGGACTTTGGGAATCATTAACAATATACAATTAGACCGTGTCGACCTTAACAATTTAACAGACATTTCCGGTGGCTTGATTGTTTCTAACAACAACAAATTGCAAAAAATCAATTTCTTTTCAAATCTAAAGCAAATTGGAGGAGCTATTCATTTTGATGGGAAATTCGATGATATCTCATTCGAAAAACTGAAATTGGTGAAGGGTAGTGCGTTTATTAAATCCACTTCGACGTTATTGGATTGCAAGAAATGGCTTAACCCTACAAAGGGGAAGTCAGTTGTCAGAGGCGGTAAAGTAGAATGCCAAAATGCAAGATCAATGCACGATGAACTCCCCAGATTTGACATTAATTCGAGGCGAATTTCATCGCCAAATAAGAAAGAAACCAATGACGAAAACAAGAAGAGTACAAAGAAAGGAAGCTCCTGGGAAACTGATAATTTCGAAAACATGTTCCCAGATGCTGCTGCACATGGCCGGATTAATATACAATTTAACTCTTCCTCAAGCAGAATACAGAACTCAGATACGGTCACTAAGTGGTATATATTTTTACCAATAATTTTAATGACCACTCTTCTTCTAATCTTCCCCATTCAACTTTAGCTACACTAGCATTAAAACATAAGCTCATAATTGCTGATTTGGAAAATCATACGTAAAGATACTGCATCCGAATACATCACAATTTTTATAACTATTTCTCATTTCCCACTTTTGAACTATTCAAAAATATCTTGGTTTTCTCTTATGTATTCAAATAGATTCTCTGTTAAACTTCTTTTGAGAAAGTCCTCTGTAGCCAAATCTTTCCACCTTGCAACTCCCTTACGGATAGAAGATGAAGATATTGACTTCATATTTTCGTCGAAATCAATGAGATGAATCTTTGCTCCCCAACTGCTGCTTATCTGTGGCTCTTTTTTGCCTTTCATGATATCAGAAACATATTCTTGTTGCACAGCTATTGTCAACTCCTCGTAATCCCGTGCCAAACAGCAGAATTCAACAGACTTCATAAAATCATGCAATGCTTCTGAAACCAACAGTGGAAGGTAGTACTTTGGATCAAACACTCTTATCAAGGTATCAAATCCAACAAGGAAAGATATGTGTTCCTTAGTTTTTTGGGAACCGACAAAACATTGCACATCATTCCATTTATCCACAAATTTTGCATGGGTGGTTAATGCCAAGGAAATGTTAGCTTCTCCTTCAATATAACCTTGATTTACAATGTGATCTGAAAATAGTTTCATCATTTCCATCCGTTTTTCAAATGTAGCCGGTTTCCTTTCTTTATCTGCGTTATTAACAGCAAGCATTAATATCAAATTAAGAGTCCTAATACCTAACGATTGATAAAATTTTATGGAGTTTTTTATCAAGGTTAGATGTCCCAGATGTGGAGGATTGAATGATGAATCTAGTACCAGAAGGATCGATCTATCATCATCAGAACAATATGAATTCTGCCCATCAAAAATGGCAAACGATCTATCATCATTCATAAAATCTTGTAAGAAAGAAGAGTATGCCATTTTTCAAAGTATTGGGGTTGGTGAGAGTTGTAATATGTCTTTAATTACCAAACATTTCATCTATTAGACTTCAAGAGTCAGAATTTATAACTGCATTCGTTGTAATGCTTATTATCGATCACGAAGCTTACTTTACGGATAATAAAAAAAAAAAAATGGTAACATTCTTGAAGAATATTGCTAAAAATTCTCTATTACTAATTCGCCAATAGAAAGTTTGATACTATTGCACCGAATAACTTGTGGGTCTATTTCTTGTTATAACTCGATCTGTTCTGTCAGTACAAGTGGTTTTATATACACATTATAACGAAATATTCAACTAAAACTCAAAGATTACATAAAGACATCGTTCAAAGCCTCTTAACAAAAAAAGCAAAGAAAGAATCCATCAGAACTAAAAATCAAAGCTCCGTTATAAGTTTCTTTTTGAAATATGATTTCATTATTATCAATAAAGCCAAGTTCACTTTTATTTTACATTTTGTGAAATCCAATGCCTAAATGAACGTTTTTGCATGGATGTAGAGTGAAATTAGTCTCTAACAGTCCACAGCATTTTTAATTTTTTTGAAGCACCATATGGTCCTAATACCAAACAAGTAACTAGCAAAAATAAAATGGTTGCCAGCAATTTTCCCTTTTCAAAGCCAGGGCTCATGACGTCAAATTGGCCTGAAGGCATCACCCTGCTACAGAAAATGTCTAAGCCTACAACACAGAATACAGATGTAGACTCGAGATTTGTTGGTACGGATAAAATGTTAGGAGAAGTACCTAAAAATAAATCTCTGTAATGTGATAAAACAAAATTATCATTTAGGGGAATTCCTGGTACATATGGTGATGCCATGAATTCCTTTTTATCGTCATCGCTCATTTGCTCTTCAACGACACGTCTCGCACTTAAAACAAATTTAGGAACGTATGTGATCTGCCCATTCTCTAGAATTAGCATTATACCCTTCGTTGAAATATCATATTTTGTCTCGCTCAATGCTAAATGAGAAATTATTTCTTGGAAAAAATATGATTTTGAAACCACCTCTGGTTTATGAACACCTTCAATAGGTTTAATAGACTCTGTTTCATTGGAGAACTTGACATTTGGTGTCAAGGATTCATAAAGTTCGACGACAGCTAACCTTTGTTCTGGAATTGGTTCTGTGCTAAAATAACTGTAAACAAACCAATATTCACCAAATATGATATTTATAGGGAAGTTAGGATCAATTTTTTCATTATGATATTGTGTGTGAATTATTTGACCAGTTACAGTATCAATTAAATTAATGAAAAGTCCCTTTGTGGTCTTATCAAGTACAGCATATGCAGCCAAGTTTGGATAAAGATATTTGTACAAAACATCTCTACTTCCCAAAACATTTCCCAATGTAACAGTACGCTTAGATTTTCTAGAAGCGAATTCCACAATCTTTTCATTTTCAGAAACATGTACTTTCCACGTATCAATTATCTCACCATTGTTGCCTACCCTGTGACCAGAAATAGATTCTTCATTGTGATCAGCTATAAAAATATCTTCAGCACTCACATCAAGTTTTTCATTCTTCAATAATTTGATTGATTTTTTTCCATTCTTCTGCTTCACATAAAAAGCATAAGAAAGGCCATCAAGGGACAATCTCTCAATGCTTTCAATATCACCTCCAATCCAGCTATCAATCACTTCTCTAACAGATAATTGAGAATCGACAGAGTATAACTTGTACTTGCCGTCTGAGGCAAATACGAGCAACTCCTTTGACTCTGGAAGCCATTCCATCTTTACTACTTCATGCAAACCGGTATCGATTGACCAAGTTGTGAGCCCTTTTTTTAGCATATCCAAAGAAGCTAAGATGCCTTCTCTTGTTACTACAATTAGCCTTTTGTTATAACCAAATCTCATGTTTTGAGCCTGAATAGTAGTTTGCTTCTCGGCATCATCATCCATGCCAATCAAATTTGTCAGAATCTTTCCGGGATTGTAATTGTACTTTTCAAGATATAATCTCAATCTATGCAAATTCGTAGTTACTCTGAAGATATATGCTTTCCATACTTCTGGAATCTCTAGTTCAGTTTCAATCTCATGCATAGCTGGGTCTAACGAATTATCTGGGATATCTAGTATCACCTGGTCTACTATATCACTCAGTGACTCATCTCTGTACCAAAGCTGCTGAATTGTATCATTCAAATATGTATAATAGGCGTACTTGTCATCTTCAAAATGAAGCAAGGCCTCAAAAGTGGTAGCACGATTTGTTTGCAAGTACGCTATATCGTAATCAGTACCATTCATATCAATGTCAAATATAGATAGCTTGGATGAAGCGTCAATTACGCTCAATTTGTCCCTTCCAGCTTTGATTCCACCCAATTCCGGTTTACATGATGTAGCGAACTCAATTCCTTGAACGCCAGCTTCTAGCTTGAAACCATTTTCGGCATCAAAGATATCAACAGATTGATCCTCTTTCAACAAATAAAGCCTCCCATCCTTTACCATAGCATCCAAAACAAGATATGGTAATTGTTCCCTATATATAATAGTTCCATCCTCTTTCTCCAAAAAACTTAGCAACGAGTGGTCATTCCATCTAGAAAGAATCAAAAGATTTTTGTCATCAGCAGAATTCAATACACAACTGTAATCCTTACCCAAATTCTGAATTTGAAAGTCGGTATGGTAGGCTTCATCAGAATAAATAGCCTGTATAGGTGCCACTAGTGCCAGTAGCACTACCAATATGGCTCTAAACGATAGCATACTATGGTTTGCCCGTATCCGCTTATATAGAGTAAGTTAAAGAAGGTAGATCAAATTGAATGAAACACAATATGATGCATAACAAGATGCCGCCTCTCTTTCAGGCTATTACAGCAGCACAAGTGGAAATGCTCCCGCATTGAACTCTCAAAGGTATATTCCCAACAGCTCGTTACACTGCGCTATTCCTGCCCGACAGAAATGGTCCGGGTAAATATCAAACAAACCTTGGTAAGAACGGTTAACTTACAGTGATACGATGAGATATCATGTCCATATTCACTCAAACTTAAATAGTTATGATAATAATGCAGTATATATGACTTAAGAATATTTTACTTGTTTTCTCTTTTAATCACTTTACATAGAGTTGCGAAACGCTCCCAAAAATCGCCATATTCATTTGGGCTCATCTAGAGGGTTTTCTTCGGTAGTAGGATCTTCTACAATGGAAGATTGAGTTTCCTGCTTATGATCTACAACATTTCCGTTATTAACAAGAACTGTAGGGATGAATTTGATGCTTAAGGAGGTTTCCAGAGCTAAGTTTAACCAGGGGTCATACAAACTCCACATATCATTTAGGTCGATATCCTCAGGGCTCTTAACATCTTCCTCGAGAATAATTGCCCTTGAAGATAAGTGCTTCATATTACTTCTTTTGAGGTTATCTTTCAAACTATCGCGTTCAGTATGCTCACTTGCTTCAGTTTTTTCGGTCAGTTTTTCATGAACACTCTTCCTTGTCTTTTTGTTAAGGTCCTTCAAATTCAGTGTGTCGTTCCTGATATTTGTTAAAAAGCCTAATGCAGTTTCATTAGCAGCCCTCTTATTCTGGAAATATTCAAACATATCTAAATGAAACTCAAGCCTATCCAAAAATTCAGAGAAAGTCATAGGTTTATATTCAATGGGACCAAACCATGAAATAACAGGATTCTCAGCCTCAGATTGAGCTCTAACGAGGGCTACACTTTGCTTTACCTCAGGTACATTAGTTGGCATTATGTTTCCACTAACTGCGTCCTTGACTTTCACCTTCGTGGGGTCAATACCTTCGTGATAAAATTTGATTATATTGTTAAAAAACTTCTTTTCCCTTACTGTCTTAGCTTCTTCACACCATGGGTCATATTTCAGGATTGTCAGCCTGCATGCCTCCAGCATTGACTGTGAGAGAATAATGGAACCCGCTAGAAGATAGAATACCTTTTTGAATATTAACCAGTTATCTGACTTGAAAAAGGAATGCTTGCTACCACCCCTTCCAAAAAACCTCAAGAGACCAGTATTCGCACCAGCAATACCGCTGTCTGGTTTAAATGCGGCATCAGGAGCAATATTAAGTGCTCCGGTACTTGAGGTCCCAGCATTATCATGAACGTTTGGTGTATTAACAAACATCTCTCCATGTGTCGTTGAGAACCTATTGAGTGTGGGAAAATCAGCAATGTCTTTCCTTATGAAATCTGAAGAAACCACAGGGTTTGATGCCTCTATTGTTTGTGGCATTCGGCCAGTGATAGCTGAATCAGTACTTCGTAACCCAACCTTTGCTGCAGCAGTCTGTATCGCTCCTCTCCCCAATCTTAGAGATTTGTATCTATAGAAACACAGTAGCCCAACACAACTTTGGACAGCCACAAGTGTCCAAAGTCCGGTCTTATTATCCGATGCTGGAACTAACGGACCCCATAACCTAAGACCTAAACTCGGCCGTACCCAAAACTTCTCGACAGAATCATCAGAGGACTCGGACTTCAGTAAAGATGCCCTTGAATCACTGTTGCTATTTGATTTACCAGCAGACATTGATATGACAGTTCAAAAGTCAATCCCGGGGTGAAAATAATATTGTTATATATTCGAATAACCAACGTTTATTGCAAAAATAATGTGTATCAGCCCTTCATCCACCATAAGTTAATCAAGATTACAGCGAGATGGCTTGTAGAAAAAAAAAAGAAACAATAAGCACCCAATCCTGAATGAGTTGACGGTTTACTTGCGAGCTGTCCATCCTGGCTAGAACAAGAATTGTGTGTTAAGTATGATCGACCCTCTACAATACCCTATACATATTCAGTTAATTACACTGACCGTCTTGCACATCGAAGACAAAAGACCCAACTATGTACACGTGTGTTACTCGTTATACATTATATTATTGCAATGACCTGAGTAACAATGAAATTATTGTTGAATTGCAGCCGTGATAAGTTGTAAAACCTCAACCTTCTCGTCGTTATACAAAAGACACAAACATGGTACTATACTCATGTATTTATATTTCGACTTATTGCACCCCTATCGATATGTATTTATTCATTGATTTCTTTTTTATTATATTTTTACTACATAAGTTGAATATAATGAAGTGGAAATAAAAATTCATTTCTTCATGGGTGCCATTCTTCCAATTCTGTTGAGGGTCGTAATAGCTATGTTAATAAGCATCTCAAGATATTGAGTGGTAATGAGCATTCCTGCATATTTCTATTCATAACCATTTAAAGTTACATAATTTAAGGAATGGTAAGCAATAGGAATTAGCATTTCCTTCTGCTAAGAACCATTATGAGTTTATAAATCAGAAAAAAATATGAAAATGAAAACTAACATTAGTTTCCCTTTCTCCAACCATATATTCGTTAAAAAGTTTTAACTAGGAAGGAAAGGAAATAAAAAAATCTTAAGATGTAAGAACCACTGCTATGGGTTGCTTACAATTCATCATCAATTTCATCATCATCTTCTTCCTCGGACTCAGCAGCCTCAGCCTCAGCCTTAGCCTTGTTATCCATGAACTTTTGGTAGACGGCAGCACCGTCAACCTTGTTAGCACCTTGCTCCTTCAAGAACTCTAGGAAAGATTCTGGGGATCTGTTACCGGAGTATAGGATTGGTTCAGTGTTCTTACCAGCTGGGTACAAGTAAACAGTTGGGTAACCGGTAATTTCAATGTCGAATATGTCGTTAGCGGTAGCGTCAACCTCAGCGATAACAACCTTGTCCTTGGTAGAAGAGTCACCAGCCAAAGCATCAGCCAATTCGATGTAAGAAGGAGCCATCTTCTTACAGTGACCACACCATGGGGCGTAGTACTTGACAAGGACATCCTTCTTTGGGTCGTTAACGATCTTATCGTGGGTGGTACCAACGATCTTGACAACGTTGCTGACTTGCTTCTTTGGAACATCTTCGGTCTTGATGATGGCTTCAGCCTTACCAGAGACAACGTCTTCAACCAACTTGATGATATCCTTGGTCTTTAGTTGTTCTGGCTTGGTCAACTTCTCGTAGGCTGCCTCAGAAAGCTGAGGTAGACCGTACTTGTAGTTGCTGGTCATGTTGTGGATGGCGAATAGAGGGAACTGCTGCTTCATGTTCAAGTTTTCAGCGTGTCTGCCGAACTTGGTGGCGTCCAAGCTGACGAAAGCCAACTTACCACGGAACTTCTTGGCCAAGTCGATGAAAGTCTTTTGGACTTCGTCGACCTGGTCCTTGGCGGTGTAGAAGTAGTAAGCCAGAGGCAAACCGCTGTCCATGTAGGCGCTGTAGACCTCACCGCTGATTTCACCGAACAAAGGCAGGGACTCGACCTTTAGCCAGTCCTTGAAGGCAGTGCTGTCCTCCTTGACCAACTCCTTCTTGTCACCAGTGTAGGCAATCTCCTCGAACTTGCCATCACCAGCTGGCAAGTAGATAGCGAGCTTGTCCTGCTTGGATGGGAAGGAGACGAAGATGTAGTCGTCGGACAAGGCGTCGGCGGTCTTGTAGAAGGAGGAGTTTAGGCCCTTGACACCGAAGTCGACGACGATGGCGCTGCTGAAGTTCGCCTTGATCTCGTCTAGCTTAGCCTGGGAGTCGATGGCGTGGACGGATGGCTGGGTCTGCTTGATCATGAAGTTGACGATTGCGTCGGCGGAACGAGCGCCCTGGTAGTCCTTTGCGCTCTCGACGTCACCGTTCTTGATCAGCTTGATGGTAGGGAAGCCAGGCACCTGGAACTGCATGCAGAGGTCTCTGTTGTCGTCACAGTCGATCTGGGCTAGCGGGATGTTCTGCGCCTTCAAGCTCTCGGCAGCCTTGACGTACTCTGGGGCCAGCTTCTTACAGTGACCGCACCATGGCGCGTAGAACTCGGCCATGACCAGTGGGTTCTCCTTCAGGAAGGACTCGAAGTTGCTCTTGTCCAGCTTTACAACTGCGGAGTCTTCTGGAGCGGTGGCGTCCTGGGCGGAGACACCGATCACCGTGGAGGCAGCCAATGCCAACAAACTTTTACTAAACAACATGTTAGTTATGTGTGAGTGTGAGTGTGTGTGCGTGCACTATGTGCTAAACCTCTCCCACACGCCGGAAGTACGGATAAGAAAGAACTACAACGAGAGGACCCAAATGCAGCAACAATTTATATCCCAATGGCAAGATATTGCCAGGTTTCGACCCGGCCAGAGTTGAAACACCTCGAAGGGGAGGGTGGCGATTGGCATAGACGTCAAAAGAATTCGAGAGAGAGAGAGAGGGTGATCACTACGAAACCCAGCCTTGTCCTCGAGAAAAAGAAACGAACGCCTTGAAAGCCCACGGATGGTTGCACCATTGCTGTTCGCAGTGGTCTCCTGGAGGTGGTCTCCTGGAGTGCGTCCTGGAAGTGTACGACCTGAAGTGCTGTATTGTGCAGAGAGGCACAGCGCAGCTTGCAAGTCCCGCCTCGCTCTCACTATCAAATGCACAAACCCACCAGGCCGCTGCGGACGACCCGTGGCCCCTCCCCCCCCCCATCCCATGCACCGCTGTACACTAGGGTGGGTTACCCGCATGTGGGGTGGGACCAGTGTGAGTGACGCTCCATTCCTGCGCGGTGCTCTGTGGCGCGAGATATAAATAGTCGATCGCGGTGCGGGCACGGCGCACTTTTCTTTGCAGGCACTACGTCACTGCCGGGTAAGCACAGCAGTGCGTGCCTCCTGCGAGCGCGGCTATGTGCGGTGCTGCGAGCGGGCTTCTGTTGCCAGTGCGAGGTTCTGTTGGGTGCAGGCGCAGGCAAAGAAGGCACGCCTCTGTGGCAGGCACGCTGTTCTCGAGACGGGGGAACTGCGGGGGGGGGGGGCATTTCGGGCGCGCAAAGTACCGGAGAATGCGTAGATCACCCGCTGCACCAAGCTATTCTATGCTTACGCATTCTCTGCTTCGCGTTCTCTGCTTCGCGTTATATGCATTCGCTTTCTATGCGTTGCGTTCGAGACTTCCATTGTCGACCGTGGCGGGATACATCGTAGTTCTTTGTGTCAGTGCTGCGGAGTGGGTGGAGGAGTGGGGGGGAGGGTTCTACACGTCAACGTAATGATTAGAAAGGAGAAAACACATGTAACGGGAAGTTCTTCGCAGGGTTGTAGGTGTGGCATTGAGATGTAGCAACGGCTGAAAAGCGTTTTTATAGATGTCAGATGCAGAGGCGGCTGTCGACAGCGTGGTCGAGGAGTACCGCGTGAGCGACACCAAGCTCGCCCAGATATGTAGATTTTTCGCGCGAAACCTCGAGGTCGTGCAGCTGCAGAACGACTTTGGGTCCGGGCAGGAGGCCGGCGACGTAGTCCTTGCCTACTTGCAGAAACCGTACTTCAAGGTTTCCCTGGTGCGCGTCAACTACGAGTCGTCGCTCGTGCTCCAGCAGCAGTGTTTGCTGCTCACACAGCAGCAGTTCCGGAGCGAGAAGGATCTGGCACAGAGGATGTGCTGCGTGACGCTGAAGTTTCTGCGATGCCACCTTCCGCACCTTTACAGCGCTGCATTTACGCTGCCGCTGGTGGTGCAGGACTACCCGTATAGATTCAGGGAGCTCGCCTCAATGTACGAAAAAGAACTGCACACTGCGGGAATCCATGAAGTGAGCGTCAAGAAAACCACTGAAGCCCTGGCGGTTCTGAACGCCACCAGCTACCGCCTGAACTACACGAAAAAGGCTCGGAGAACTCATTTGCTCGCAAGCTGCTACATCGGGAACACATATGCAAACTGCATACAGACCAACCCAGTGAGAGCTGGATTTGTGGAGTGTCCTTACTGGGGTGAAATAGTGGAAAAAACCAAGTACGATTCCACGGCGCTAGACAGGTTTGATCGACTGGTGACGGCAGAGTTCATCACCGAGAATCTGAGAAACGTCCTGGTGACCTTACACCAAAGAGGAGTAATGTTCAAAAAGTACAAAGCATTCAGGAACTTACCTGAGTCCTTGCAGTCCCACTTCAAGTTGGATATCGATGCATTGGCGCATATTATCATCGACGACGGTGCTGACTTATCAATAGCCAATCTCATCATCGTGCAGAAATGGAATCTAGACACTACTCTAGAGGAGCGGAGACTAATACAAAGAGTTATAGCAGCAATAGTAAATCGATCGGCTGCACTTGCTGCGGTGCCGTTGATAGCCACGGTTTTAAACCTAATAAAAGAAAGGAACATAAACAGATACGGATTTGGTTTTGTCACTGTGGGTTGTAACGGAAGTCTGATAGAGACTTTCCCTGGGTACAAGGATGAGTTCATTAGGGCAATTGTAAGGTCTCCTTTGGGACCAGAAATAGCTAAAAAAATTAACATAAATGTCAACATGGAAGCGGTAGAGATAGGCACTGCCTGTGTGGTATATCAGTAACATTATTTGCAGCAAGTTTTTAATGCTTACTATGATATTTACCCTTACTGCATTGAAAAAGAAAAACCATCTAGCTCAATCATTTAAGTATTAAAAATTTAATTGTAGTTCACTGAAAATTCAATTATAACAGTTTTGATTTTCTACATATTTACATAGTCAAATATTCCCAGCCCCTGACGTAGAATACTACTAAAAGGTATGGCTCATTGATTCGAAATATCCATTACATGTTCTCCAACCCCATCATACAATTCAAAGACAAAATAAATCTACAAACAAAATTATATATATCTTGTTTTCTTAATGAGGGTACATTACTTTGAACTTCGGTGCTTTACTTGTTTTATTAACCCTTTGGCTACATGACGCATTTCAACGGACAGTTCACCGCGGCTGTACGCGGTGACAGCTACATAATCAGCTTTTGGCTACAAATACACGGCTACAATACCCTGCTCAAACAACTGCAAATTATTATGACAGGAGCATCTAACTCAGCTGATTGCTAACAACATTAACAAATAAACCTGGCAGGGCCCCTTCTCACCTGATAGGTCACCAGTCCGCACTCACAAGATGGATGCCATATTAAGTCTCATCTCACGACATAAGGTAATGCCTAAAATACGTGGAAAGCGATTAAATTGGGAACTTCTTGGTTTACCCGGACAGCTTGCTTTTGAAGGGTCAAAGCCGTACAGAGCTGTGGTGGGGCCCAGGCTCATCCCGAATTGGCTCTTTATAGGGCCTGTGTGCTCCAAGTTCAATTAATTAAAACCTGAGCCACTGGTTCAGACAGCGATTATCTAAGACTTAGAAGAACCAGTTGACGAGATTGCATATCATAACCGTTGAGGAGCTATATTTTAGGTGTTCTTGATTGCGGGGAGAACGATAATTTGAAGAAAGGTTTAGGGAGCAGGCACTCAAACTTAGTCATTAGTCAGGCAAGAGAGGCAAAGCACCGGTTAAACACCAATGACTGCAACAAATCCATCGGGTATGAATGGTAGAGGTTCCAGAGGTGCGGGACAGGATTCAGCCCAAGATTTCCAACTGTTCGACAAAGTGCAGCTCACGAAGTTGCTGATTCACAGTTTGAAAGAACTCGGATACGAGGACTCTGCTATCAAGTTACAGGATGAAAGTGGTGGCATACAAGTGGAATCTAGTATTGTCCAGAACTTGTTTAGATGGATCAGAACTGGTAAGTATCAGCATATTGATTTTGGAGTCCTGGCTCAGTTGCCCTTGGAGAACGGGCGCCTTGCAGATGATCCGAATTTAGCGGAGTTGATAAACCTGGATCAATCCACACAGGGCTGTTCTGCACCTAATGATAGTGTGAACTCTATGAAGATTGAAAATGTCATAATGAATCCTATAGATCCTGCAAAAACTATCGAGAGACTCAATTCTAATCTACTTATTTTTCAAAACTTGGTCTCCTTTTCAGAGGGACAGAAGGCTACTACAAACAACATTGATCAACTGAAATGCATTTTGGAGATTTCAATATTGGTTTGTCGTGAAGTATTTTTGGAATTGATATTTGAAAATAAAGATTTCAATACGGCTTTACTATTATTAAGGGGGACAGTAAGAAAATACGTAGAACTATGGGAGCCGTTGTTTTCAAAGATCGACTTCCAAGATGATGAAGAGCAGTTTGCCCCGGGGAATATCTTGAGAGAAATGTCAACTTTGATTACTTGTCCTAACGAAACAGTGGCATCAGAGACATGGCCAAATTCCTTGACAAAATCCCGAGAGAGGCTTGTACAGTCAATTTCCTCTTATATCAATCCAAATGACTTAGTACCCAAGGGTAGGTTACTAACATTACTAAAGCAGGCTATAAAGTATCAAAGATCTAAGGACGTATTCAATCTTTCTGAAGAAGCTTCTAACAACAGTATCGAGATAACAAATTCAAGAGACTCTAGATTAGATGCAAAATATAATTTACTGCAAGATAACAGTACAAACTTTCAACATATTGGATTCGAATCTCAGACGACACTGACACAGCATACCGATGAGGTTTGGTATCTTCAATTCTCACCCGACGGCAAATACTTAGCTAGTGTATCAGCAGATGCTTCAACAGATAGAAAGATTTTTATCTACGATGTTGAGCAAGATTTTCAGGTTTACAAAATATTGTCAGGAAACTCACAATGTGTTTTATACCTGTCTTTTTCTCCAGATAGTAAATACTTGGTCTCCTGTCCATTCAATGCGATTGTCAATATTTATGACATTCATATGGAAGGTGAACCAGTCGATATTAACCCCGAAAATGATGATAGTATTACAGCAGAAGTTATAAATCCATTAGACTCATTTTTTGTGCTTCCTGCTAAAGAATTTAAGAGGCTTCGGTCAGATCCGAGTTCTACCGTAGATGCAGGTGATGAAGATCCACTTTCAAGACCCGATCGACAATCAAATAGCTCAGCAGGTGTTGGTACAAGCTCACCTACAGATTCGAGATCCGGATCAGGTTCACCATCTCACCATTCTATTAATCCAGTTAGAATTTGGTGCTGTGACTGGTTCCACACAGATGCACATAAGGGGAAATTTGCAGTTGGTTCACCAGATAGAGAGGTTGCAATATATGACTTGAATGTATTTACTGTTGTGTGTTGCTTCTCTTTGAATACTGTAATCCCAGCTAGTCTTTCACATCAAATTAGTACACTTAATGCAACTGCACCTAATGGAGGACCATCTTCTAGTTTTTCATCCGCTGGCCGTGATTCGAGTTTTAATAATCCAGAAGTATTTCCTAGAGTCCATGATTTGAAAATTAGCTACGATGATAAGTCATTGATTTTAATGACACATCAAGGAAAGATTGATATTTATGACATTTCAAAACTACCTAGTGAACTGGACGGGCATTATGATTACATGAATGATTATTTCAAAGTAATGTATCCACTAGTGAATAGATTGAATGTTGAAAAAAATATGACATGCATCTCACTTCCCAAACTTAAGTCGTACTCTGACCCATATCTTGATTCATTGTTACTTGTTAATTTACAATCTAATGAAATGCAACTATGGAACTATAAAGAAAATCTGCTCTTACAAAAGTATTTCGGTCAAAAACAAGAGCAATTTATTATCCGTTCTTGCTTTGGCTATGATAATAAATTAGTAGCAAGTGGCTCTGAGGATGGTAAGGTATACATTTGGGATAGAGTGAGGGGAAATATTATTGGAGTTTTGAAAGCTCATGTTAATGAGAAAGCGCCACCTGCCAATAGCAATAAAAAGGTTGGGAAAAATTGCAACATCGTAGCATGGAATCCAGTTAATGAGAATATGTTTGCCTCTGGAGGTGATGATGGTTTTGTTAAAATTTGGAAATTAGTCAAGGAATAATCTGTGAATATGTATATAAATAACATTAACACTAATATTCTATATTTAATGCGTAGATGCGGGACAATAGTATCCAATTATTAATTATGGCATTGAGTCAATATTAGTTAATGAAACTGAAACTAGAACATTAACACTTAAATCAGAACAGAATTTTGTTTATGCATCATTTTCTCGTATTCTGTTGTACAAATATGTCAATCAGCCCTGCTGACGTCAATTTTCCTCAATTCTTCGGCTTCTCTTTTACCTCTATCTATATCAAGTGATTTGAAAATTGGAATTGCCGCAACTAAAAGAATAAACAAGAAGTAGAATGAATATCTTATGTTGTGTGTTTTGTCAGTTATCAATCCAATAATGAATGGACCCACAATTGACGATCCTTTATCAGTGATGCTGAATAAACTGAAAAACGTAGACTCCTTTCCTCTAGGAATGATAATGCTAAATAAAGATCTCGAAACTGCTGATAAACCTCCCATCGACAACCCATACCAAACACCTAAAGCAAACATTTCATAAATATGTTTAAGCCCAAAAGATTTGAAAATAAATCCCAATATTCCATAGAAAGGTATGAAACTTGCCCAACAAATTATGCTTAGCATAGTTCCCTGTGGAGTAAAATTTAGCTTTTTGGATAACAACTGAGGAATCATAAATGCTCCTACCATTGCACTGACCATTGTTGTTATGCTTAGTGCGATTAAATTCGTTGTAGACATGTTTAGTTCAGTTTTCGAAAATAGAATGGCAGTCGAATTTATTGTCGTTAATGAATCACTAATAATGAACCATCCAAATAAAAATATCACAACGTCTTTTAATAATTTGGCATGCCTAAAAGCCTCAGCTAACAATTGCCATCCGTATTTTAAGGAAGACCATTTGAAAATAGATGAAAATGAGGGATACAAAAGATAGTATGTTGAGTCAAGTCTACTAACGGATGTTGGACTATTTGTTGTCCGGACATCTGACAGCGACCAATATAAAGGAAGTTGCCATATTGCCCACCAGAATCCAACGAAGAAGACTGCATACTGAATATCTTGTTTGGATGGACTCATGCGTACTAGCAACATGGATATTATTTGCACTATCAATGCAGCGGAATAACCTATGCTGGCACCCCTCCCACTAATTAATGTGGTAAGGGCATCTGTATCTTCAGTAACCAGGTGACTTTCTTCATTTTCTATATCTGCTGGTGCTTCTGTATCCAGTTTGAACTTCTTAAGGTCCTCCACAAATATCGGCAGTAATGAATTACCGACGACATTTATCACACCAAAACAACTGTTGGCAATAATATAATAAAATGTAAGAGAGTAATATTGTCTATCATTTAGTAGAGCAATGAAAATAGTCGCAGTAGCGCCAATTAGACCACAGGTAGTCAGCACTTTGCTACGGAAGGATACTGTTTTCCACATATCAACCATTCCAGATACTGTAATAACTATTACTGTTTGAAACAGTACACTTAGTGAGAAAACATATAGGGCAAAACTAGATGTGTCCACATATAGTTTATTGTTGAATAATCCCAGAACACATTTCTCCGAAGCAGCAGCTGGACACCGGATATCATGATCATGCAATAGAACACCATTTATCCTAGCAAACCTTTCCAGAAGAAGTGGAACATAGGTAGCCACCGCGGACACAACGAATGGTTCGCTTGAAAACGCATAGATATACCAACCTCTAATGTTGGCTCTTATTTTTTTAATCACGTCAGCCCCTACCAGCACAGTCTCCTCCTCCATGACACTCCTGCTTCGTTCACCTGGCACTGATCCATAGCTCATTTGATGACAACCGTAACTAGGAATGGCTCACTAAATACAAGAAATTTGCAATCCAAAATCGATTCTTCTCCAAAACTCAAGTACAAATATTGTCTTCCCTCAACTGTTTAGTTATTTATCCGTGACCTTTGTCCTAATATCTCATTTGCACAGACAAGCTGATCCACTCTCAAGCCTACCCTGCGTATTCCCGTTGGGTAAGTCAGACACACAGATGCTCAAAGAATGTCAGACATGTCCCTTAATACCTTAGTCTCTACATACCCCCCTACAAGCTTCTGTGTGGAGTACTGGACATTGTAGTAATTATCAACATGTCACGTGCTGAGTGTTAGGTAAAGATATTTGGGAAGGCCATATGGTTTTGCAATTCTATTTGCTACATAATTATTGGTTGGTGTCTGGCAGCTGCCACACAATTGTAGAGTAACTTGACGATACTGAAAAAAATAATATGGATATTAGTTATTTAAGAATTGTTTTTTTAGTTGCGTTTATAAGGGCATCCAGCAAAAATAGAAGAGTCAAATTTATAAATAAACAAAAACAAGGTAATAAAAAAAAAAAAGATTTTAAAAGCTTATAGAAAAAGGAAGATGGACAAAAGGAATGTGCAAATTACTTTTGGATGATGAAATAGGTTTGATTATAGCACTTCTGCTAGTTCTGTGAATCTGCTATAATGGTTGCTGTCCATTCATCTCGGGATAAGAGGTTAATAGGACAATCAACGAAAAAATTAACTTAATAGTCGTAAATGTTGGATTGATAAACTTCAAATAAACTTGAAATGAGTAGTTCTTGTCCTATGCAATCAACGATATCATTAAAGTTGGAGAGATAAACCACACAAGGGGATTACCGTTTAAAAAAAAAAATTAAAAAATGTGTTCTAAGCAACATATTCTTTCCTTTGAATGGCATGATAGGCGAAAGAAAATGTAGCAGTTGATAAATGTTGGGATTAACAAAAAGCCTAAAAAAAAGGGCTAACGGTGGGCTAATGAAATAATGCGTTAAAAAAAAAAAATAGACCTCTTATTGATTAAAAATTGTTCAAAAGTATCTCTGACAATAAAACAACGTATGCGGAGAAATCATTAGAAACACGTGTGAATACTTCTTACTTCGGATTCTGAGTCTATGTGAGAGTTTTGCCTTTTAGGGTTAGAAGTTACCAATTCTTGTAATTGATGAACATCATAGAACAACTTATCATGCTCTATAAATATTCTTTCCTTGAATTCGGCAACAATGCTATTGAAATTCAATTGGTAGGTGACAAATCTGTAAAGAAAGGGAAAATCTTCTTAATCGGTCTCCTCAGAGGATTTTTCTTCTTTTGCTTCCTCAACTGGAGCCTTAGATTGTTCTTCGTTATCAGTGGTGGCTTCAGCAGCTTGCTCAGCAGGTTTTTCAACTGGAGGTGGCATCTGAACCATAAACGCATCCAAAGACCCCTCGGAAAGAGTAATTTCGGCATCGAATTCAGTCTCAATACTTTCTGGGATCCACTTGGAAAATTCCTTGGCACGGATAAAGTAAGGAGCAAGTAAAGATGGTGTGGTGTTTTCCTCCTCCGATACTGGTTCCTTGGCAGTTGCGACCTCAACTGTAGCATCTGGGTTTTGAACAATTTCTCTCAAGGCAGCAAGTATAATGTTGGCATCACCGCCGAAGGACATATTCACCAGTCTGTAGAACTTAGAGATCAGTTCTAGAGGAGCGTACCCATGCTTAGAGAGCTTTGACTTCAAGTATTCATCATGTGACAAGTTTTCATCACTGAAGTAGTATTCTATCTGTCTTGCAACGTTGTTGATAGACATCATGGCTGGTTGGAGAGGGTAGAATGACTGCTGGATCTTCACCATTGGGCGGTTGTACTGGCGGTTGTACTGTTGACGATGGGAGGAGTTGCCACGGTTAGCATACTTGTTATAACGCCCCGTGGAGGACGATGGGTGATGACGGTGGTTGTTGTAAGTTCCATTGCTGGACGATGGGCCCGCTCTGAATTGCTTGTTGTGGTGTTGGTGGGGGCTGTTGTTGAACCTTCTTCTGTTGTTCGTGCTGTTGTTCGCGTTGTACATTCTGGGTTGGTGTTGGTCCTCTTGGGTATTTATCTGTTGTTCCTCCGCGGTGTTTTCGTCGGTCTTCTTGCCCTCGACCTTGGCGTCCTCGTCGGCTGGAGCCTCAGCCTTCTTGGTGGAGGAGGTCCGCGTGGGTCTTCTGGCAGCTGGATCGCTCTTGTTGTCCCTGTTCTGCAGCTTGGCCGCAGTCTTGGGTTGGGCATTGGAGCCTTGTGGCGCAGAGGCGGCTCTCTTTGGCACGCTTCTACCGCCCTTTCTGTTGGCAGGGTTCGCCTTTCTGTTGTTCTGGCCGCCGTTCTGGCCGGCGTTGGAGGCCACCGTGATCGACACCTGGATAGGCACCCATTTGGTATTTACGGAGGACTTCATGGCCGGCTGCGGAGACTTGTTCTTCCTCTTCCTGGAGGCGTCCAGCACCGCAACGTGCATCTCGACCTCCGAGGAGTCGGACCCTCCGGAGGCAGCCTTCCATGGGGAGTTCACAGGCGCAGGCGCAGGGATAAGCTCCTTCTTGGCGACTTTCTTGGGCTCCTCGACGGGCTGGGCAGCAACTTCAGCAGACATTGTTTCTTCTTTTATCTATCAGGACTTGACACACAGGTGCGAATTGCAGTGGGATATCGTCTTCGTGCCTTCACAAGATACAGAAAACCCAAAATATCACGAATTGAGTGCACAAACCACTCTCCAGTTCGTAAATATCACTCGAGAAAGTGAAAAAAATATCAAAAAAGCTCTCGATGCTCATCGCAACGCATCGCAAAACGCACTGAAAAAAAAAAAAAAATGAAAATTTCAAAATTTCAAAATTTCAAAATTTCAAAATTTTTTTTCAGTGCGTCCCCTGTCCCCTGCAGCCTGCTCTGTGGATCGCGCACTTCGCAGCGCGAATACCCACAGAGATACAGGCAGGGTGCTCTCTGTCGCTCGCTCGCCGGGCCTGCTGTGGCAGTGTGTTCTTTCGTACGTACATATGCGTGCTATTTCGTATACTAAGACTGGTCACATGTTGTACGTACATATGTATGTATCACATGTAAGTGACCTACAAAGATACAGTGTGGATGTTTGACTCCTTTGTCCAGCAGGGCGTTAGTGGCTGGTATGCAGTGCATGGCTGGTCGGGGAGACAGCCAGGTTCTATATATGTGGCGGATGCTGTAAGATGAGTTACTGGTTGCTGCTGGTGGGGGGAGGGAGCAGGCTGTTGGCGAACGGCTGTTCTTCTTGCTTGTATAACTTGCGGCCACTGCAATTGCTGCGGTATGTTGAGTAGCCTCTCCTACATGTAGTCTCCGTGGCTTGGGCTCTCGTTTGATGTGTTTGCAAACCAGGTTCCATGTGTTCTACTGGACTTGCTGGCCACTGTAGCCTTTGCTGGGTTGCACAGTATTGCCAGGGCCTGCTACGGTCTTACGATCCAAGGAACGTGCTGTCACCCTTCGTGGGGAAGCAATCGGACTTCTCACCTGATGTGGGTGAAGGGTTCTGGATGAAGGGGTGCTCCGCCCATTGGCAATACATTTTGAGCCAGTCTCAGGCTTCTGCAAAATTGTATATGTAGTAACTACAGTAATATCTCAAATCTGCGCAAATACATAAAAAATAAAGAACGATGGGGTTTCTCACGGAACACCCCTATACTGCCGTTACAACCACGATTGACCGTGCGGTGTCCTCGAAGGACTACTCGCTGGAGGTTGAGCTGGAGAACATTATTGACCTCATTGGCTTCAGAGAGCCTGTGAACCAGGAGGAAGCGGCCAGGGCGCTGCGGAAGAAGCTGAAGTATGGGTCGAAGCTGAAGCAATCGAGGTCGCTGGACCTGCTGGACCTGTTCATCTCGCAAGAGTTGAAGTTCCCGGTGTTGTACAACGACGACAAACTGCTAGACAGACTCGAAGTCATTGCCCTAGACTCAAATACCGACGGCAATGGTGGAAGGTACGACCCTCGGATAATTGCCAAATGTGCACAGTACATGATTCAATGGTACGAACACATATCTAACATCGGCAAGAGACGTTCGAGAACATTTGGCAGACTAGCTGACATTGGCATCCAGGTCAAGAAGGAGTACCGTAGAAGAAAAGCAGAGGGATCAGGACCAAGAAGAGCAAACAGAAGAAACGATTTCTTGGACGACCAGGCTGATCCCTTTGAATCAATCGAAGAAAGCCCAGGACCTACCGCTCGATCCTCCGATGGTACTAGCTCCTTGACTGAGGCAGACAGACTGTACAGGATCCCCCGTATCGATATAAAAAAACATGCACCAAAGATAAAACTTGTCATTAGCGATGCATTGGCAGCCTCTGTAGCTTTGAAGCATTCCTTGTTGTCACTTCCAGCTAATAAATACTCAACTGACGATGTACTAGCCACTGATAATTTCAACAAGGCAAGAAAAATTAGAAAGAAAGTTTTGGCATACTTGCAAGTTGTCACAGATGGCGAGTTCCTAGGTAGCTTGATCCAGGCCAACGATGAGCTTGTGGCCGCTTTAACGGAGTATGATGAGCGGAGTGATAAACTTGGACAAGGCGAAGCTGAAGCTACCGCAGACGATGATTTTGACGACGAGGAGGAAGCTTCTGGGTCCTACGAAGATAGTGACGATGAGTATGATAGAACTCATTCGATTTATTCGGTGCCTCAATCTACAGCATCCAATCCATTTGGAGACAGTCACCAGCTATAACATTAGGCGAGGCGATGATACGGACATGTATAGGTAGGATTGTATTATAAACATATACTTGTGATTTTATATCTTGACTAACAAAGAAATATTAAAAGTTATATTTTATTTTGATGGCACATAAATTAATGAATAGTTAAAGATGCATTTCCAATTAGTATGCTGGTAAAAACAACAGTGAGACGCTGCTTCTAATCTTGGGGGAATGGGGGGTGGTTTCATTTCACCTCCATCTTTTCGTCTTTATCCGTTTTGAATTTCAAAGATAAACTGTTGACACAGTGTCTGGCATCGTTGGGAAGACCTAGCCTCTTGTTCCATCCCTCTCCTTTGAACACATGGCCTAAATGTCCGCCACATTTCTTGCAACATATCTCGGTTCTCATCATGCCGTGGGACAGGTCAGTCTTGTATTTCAGGGCACCCTTGACCTCCTCATTGAATGAGGGCCACCCGCACCCAGCGTCAAACTTAGTCTCGCTGGTGTACAAGGGTGTGTCGCAGTTTGCGCAATGGTACACACCGGTTCGGTTGTTGTACAGGTACTTCCCCGTGTTTGCAGGCTCTGTGCCCTTGTCCTTGAGCACCCACAACTGCTCCTCCGTCAGCTCGGGGTTCCATTCCTTCTCTTCCTTCTTTCCAAATAGCATTGTTGTCGACTGTATACTTCTAACTCGATGTCCTCCTCTGCAAAAGCTAACAAGGCCAATTCTGGTTCCAATCCTCAGCATCCAACAGCAGTGCTTTCACCTTATATACACGAAACTAGTGGCAAACTCCAAGACTCCCCTTAGGTAAGTCAAAGACTCTTCACTTGTCTGTCTCGATTTTACAATATACTCACTAACGCTACGATAACACAGCCAGCCACTACAATCGCATCCCCTCCGATACAGCAGCGGAGCTCCTCGTCTCCACATGCTGACTCCTCCAGCTAGTCATAAGAGTCCACTCTCGCCAGCGAGAGAGCAAACCGGCGATGGCCTGCTGCAAGGAGGACTTGCTGCAAGGATCGCATACTAAATGATTTCATGGGGAAAAATGACGTCATTTGTCTAGTTCAGAATATTCTATGCTTTCGGCAACTCAGAGATCCCGACGCGGGCCGCGCGTGCCTGCTAAGGCCCCCAGAAACTGGCGCAGAGATGGGGAAAATTGCAGAGTAATAGCAATTCCACACTGCGGGGGGAGGAGGCTGGGAATCGGCTTCTCTGCTTCCTGGGCTTCTCTGCTTTCCAGCCTTCGAAATCGAAGGCTTGGGTGGCATGGTGATGAGCTATGATAGGAGGTCTATCTGTGTCGGGGTCTCCTATCACTTGTCTGCGAGGCTTTGGCCGGGGCAGGCTGTGTGATTAGGACCAAGGTGTTCCTTTTGTCAGTGCAGTGTGGTGATTTACGTGGAAAATTGCTCAAACGCAAGTTTCTTTGTCTTTGTACGCATCAGGCAACTGGTGGTTGACGGCAACGGGGCCAGCGAGCACGGTAAGGGATAATAAGGTGGAGAGTAGAGCTAAAAAGCACTAGTTGGTTTATTGCTTGAAGCGAAGAAAGTAATTGCAGATGGCGGAAACACTTAGGAAGGGGTTAGTGGTACCTCGTGAGAACTACGATGCGTGGAGCACTGAGGAAGTTGTGAATTGGTGCCTGGTAAATCTTGATATCAGCGAGGATGACGTGGTTGTGGCCCGATTACGAGACAACGATATCGGTGGCGATGTGTTGTCGCAGCTGAGCCTACAGGACTTCAAAGAGCTGACGGAAGGTGATTTGAAGAAGGCGATACGGCTGAAGCTGTGCGTGAGCAGGCTGGTAGATAGCGAGGCAAGTCAGGAGAGTGTGCAGGAGGAGGACATCGTTGTAGTGTTGCAGAATCTGTATACCACAGTTTCCCAAAAGCTAGCAGACTACCAGAACCAGTATGCGGGGCTTAGGACAGACATGCTGGAGATAGTAAAGAAGTCGAACGGCTCCGGCAGTGAGTATAGTGTGAGTGCGGGGTCGCCGCAGGTGATCACACCCGGCGGAGCTGTTGCGTCCAAGCCATCCAGTGGCAGATCTGAATATTTCGACCAGAATCACCACTATTCTCGCTCAGGAAGCAAAGAGAGGCCGTCGTTGATAGCGAACAAGTCTTCTCAGTCCACATTCAAGACAAACGAGATTGGAGGACCGGGGACGATTGCGGCTAATGTCAAGCCGGTATCGCCTCCGGAGCCCTTTAAACAATTGAAAGCATCAAAGGAGGATTCGTGCGAGAAAATTCTGAAAAACGCAATGAAGAGACATAACCTCAACGAGCAGGATTGGAAGCAGTATGTTCTGGTGATTTCTTATGGTGATCAAGAACGTATTTTGGATCTTAATGAGAAACCTGTGGTAATATTCAAGAACCTCAAAAGACAAGGATTACACCCATCTATAATGTTGCGTCGCCGCGGGGATTTCGAAGAATTGGCGATGATGAATAGTCTAAGCGCAGCAGATATCACGCCAGGTGGGAGACTTTGAAGTGAGGTGATGAGATGTGCCAAAATTCCAGGACTTTATTACAACGGAAATTCAAAACCGGAGATAATCCAAGTTCGATTTGAGGTATCAAAAGTTTATCTGTCACAGCTATATAGATGCATTCATAAAAACCTATTATATATTATTTGCTACTAAAACTTCATTTTCTAGATGGTGGATCACAGTTTGGTGCTCGTCAAAGTCCTAACAATATATTCACTGTATTCCTTTTTTTCTGATTACCAAAAAAAGAAGATGAAATGATTTCATTGGGCATTTTTAATGAGAGTAAGGATTGAACTTTTTTTTATCTTTCATTACTTTGATCTTTTCTTGGTCTTCCTTAAACTTGGATAATAGCTCGTTAATCTCTTGCTTCTTACGCTCTCTGACTTGGAATCTATAGAAATCTTGCTTGGCCTTTTTGTCTACAGCAGAAACAGGTTTGATCTTATTTTCATGTTTAGATAATGGGTTCTTGTTAAGGATCTTCTTTCTTATAGAGTTCAATGACTTCGTGTTCTTTCCTACAACCAAAGTGAAACCGTCTTCATCAACTATCGAACTCTGTACATCCTCTTGTGCTTGTTTCTCTCTTTGTTCAAATACAGACATGTATGTGTGTATGTCGTCCTTCAAGTAATCAATACTTAGAGGTCTGTAGAAATTGATGAATGTAGATATGGACGGAGAACTGTAATTCCATTCTATAAGAGTGCCATTTTTCCTAGCATTTGTGCTGTACTTCCTCAGAGAGTTCCAACTATTATTCAGACTATCTTCATCGACATATTTCAGCAGAGCAGTGTTTCTCGGTGTGAATCTCTTTTCGTTTATGTCGCCTGTGGACATAAGATCTGATGTCAGAGCAGAAAGGTCCACTTCATGTAGACCAAACTCGTCATTGTGTAACAGCTGCTCAATGTGGGCAACTGTTTTATTTTGTGAGCAGATTGCACCAAAAGCCTTCTTGAAGGTCTCTACATTGGTTAGCAGTGGTAAATTCACTACAAACAGGCAGTTCTGTTCCTCTTCTAACTTCGTCTGGTGCTTCTTAACAAACATGTAATGACAGGAGTCCTTGGCCAAGTCCTCTAACGCCCGGTGCTCCGGTAATCTGAAGGGAATGACCACAAACCCATTCTTCATGACGTCAACCGATAACTCTTTCGATGTCTTGCTCATTATCTTCGTGCTCTTTCTACCAATGTTACCTTGCCTCTTCAAAAACTGTTAACCTGGATCACTGTTGGTGATTTATAACTTTCAGTTGCTTCTAAACGCCCACTTCGCACCTGAAACTACTCATGTTTTCATATTTCATCCTTCAGCTCATCGATTTGCTGTATAGGTGCTGATGTCAACCTCGCACTGCGCTCAGGCGCTGCCAAAAAAAAATTTTCTAAAAACCACCCATGCACCACATTGTATACCTCCATATAAAGGCTTCGATACATAATACCCATTGCAACTGTTGTGGCAACTGGTGAGTCCGATAACCATTTACACAAGTTCATGATCATGCATTTATCTACACAAATTCTATATAAATATATATGTTGCTGTCGAATATGGGAGACATGTTTAAACAGCGGTTTTTGCGGGTAGTACTCATTCGAAGCCCTGAGGCAGTAGGCCTAACTTCGACATTCTGATCTTTACGGCATTTCTGTGGGCATCTAGACCTTCTACCTTGGCGACACACATGACAGCTCTACCGATGTTGTCCAAACCCTCGGGGGTGATGTTCTGAGAGGTGATGAACTTCTGGAAGGTCGAGGTGTTGGCACCGGAGTACTGTCTTGCGTAGCCGTATGTTGGCAAAGTGTGGTTCGTACCACTAGAGTAGTCACCACAGGACTCTGGGGTGTATGAGCCAACGAAGACACTGCCGGCATGGTCAACAAGTTTCACGTAGTCTTGCGCGTTCTCCACCTGGAGGATCAAGTGCTCTGGAGCATACTTGTTAGACATGTCAAAGGCAGACTCAATATCGTCACATAGAATGATCGAGCTGTGCGCAATACATTTGCGGACAATGTCAACACGTGGCAGCTCTAGGGCCTGTCTGTGAACAGAGTCCTGGATTTCCTGAACCTTCTTCTCGGTCAAGTTGACACCGACCAGAATGACTTGAGAGTCAACACCGTGTTCAGCTTGCGACAGCAAGTCACTGGCAACAAAGTCAACATCGGCATTGTTGTCGGCAACCACTAAAACCTCACTGGGTCCAGCGGGCATATCAATAGAGCACAAGGCCTGAGTATCGTTTTGGATATACATTTTGGCTGCCGTGACAAATTGGTTACCAGGGCCAAGCACTTTGTCAACCTTTGGTACGGATTCGGTACCATATGCCATGGCGGCCACAGCTTGTGCACCACCGGCCAGAACAATTTTTGAGGCACCCACCTTGTCAGCAACGTAAACCACCTCTGGAGACACCTTACCGTCCGACTTACGAGGAGGGGAGGCAAAAACAATCTCTTTACAACCGGCGACTTGTGCTGGCACACCCAGCATTAGTGCAGTGCTAGGCAGAACAGCTGTGCCACCTGGGATGTACAGGCCAACCTTCTCGATTGGTCTTGGAAATCTTGAACACAGCACACCGGGTTGAGTCTCAACCTCCAAAACTTCAGTCTGCAGCTGAGCGGCATGGAACTTGCGAACATTCTCGATGGACAAGTCCAATGACTGCTTCATTTCTTCCGTTAGTCCCTCAAAGTATTCTGGCGGGAACGGAGCCTCTAGCACCGGCGTCTTCAGCTCAACACCGTCAAACTTAGAAGTGAATTCCAAAAGCGCTTTGTCACCCTCCTTTCTCACGCTTTCTATAATTGGGTTCACGAGATGCATAATTTCAGATGTCTTCTGGATTGGTCTGGCCAAGGCAGCCTCGACGCCCTCTCTGTCGGAGAGCGGCACTACGTTCAAGTGGATTGGCTTGTCCTCTGACTCGCCGCTGCCGTTCGCTTGCGGCTCCGGCTTCTTAATGAACTTCTCCTTCGCATCGCCTTTCCTCCTGGTGATCTTCAAGTGCTTCATGTTCAGGTTCGCCTCCACGTCTCTCAGGCTCACGCCGTTGGCCACCAGCTTGGCGACCGCGAAGTAGAAGAGGTCAGCCGCCTCCCACGCGAACTCCGCCTTCGTCTTCGCCTCGGTCAGCTCCTCCGCCTCCTCCTTGATCTTGGCGTCCAGCAGCGCAGGGTCCTCGAACAGCCTCTTCGTGTAGGAGCCCGCTGGGGCGGCCTGCAGCCTGTCCCTCAGCAGCAGCTCCATGCTGCCCAAACCGTGCGGGAACCCGCCGAAGCAGGACTCCGTGTCCAGGTGGCAGAAGCTTCTGCCAGCGCCCTGCTGCTCGACAGTGAACTTCAGGGCGTCGCCGTCACAGTCCACGGACACCCCCAGCAGCCGCTGCGTGTTGCCGGACGTCGCGCCCTTCACCCACACCTCCTGGCGGGACCGCGAGTAGTACACGCCGGCCTGCTCGCGCACGGCGCGCGCGATGGACTCCCGCGAGGAGTACACCAGCCCGAGGCTACGCTCCTGCGCGTCCACCACCAGCGTCGTGTACAGTCCGTCCGGGCGGTCCGTCCGCAGGCTCTGCAGCAGCGCCTCCGTCACCGCGCGCTCGTCCAGCTGCGCCGCGGGCACCAGCTGGCTCGCCGCGAACCGGCCCGCCACCACGAACCGCGTGCTGTAGCTGCCGTCCTCCAGCAGCGCCAGCCGCTCCGCGAGCACGCCGACCGCCTGCACCAGGCGGTCGCGGTACGCGGCGTCGTCCACCAGCAGCACCGCGACGCCGTTGTTCAGCACCTCCACGACCTCGTCGTCCGTGAACCGCTCCGCGCCCGCCTGCACGGCCACAAACCGCAGCCCGCTCTCGCGCGCGAAGCGCACCACCGCGCGCACGGGCACCGTGGCGTCCAGCACGGCCTGGCCCAGCAGCCCCAGCAGCGGCGTCGCCGCGGCCCCGAGCGTATCCTCACTATAAACCGGTAACAAGGGAAACATCGTCTGTCTATCTGTGGTGTACGGGGTTGGGGGGACGTCGGGGGTGTTTCAATTGTGTTTCACCGTGCTCTTATATATGCCCGTGGTGACTAATCGCGGGCAGGCCTCGCTGAGTCATTTCTTGGCCAGGCCCTGCATTTACCACGTCGTCTGCCTCCCCCCCCTCCCCACTGCGCGCCCTTCTGCGCGCGCGCGCTCGAGAAAAGAAGTCAGAAAAAAGCGAGTGGCGCACAGTACCTGCCCACGGGCGGGATTCCACGTGCACGCACCTAGAACAGCCGGGTGTCCGGCTCGTGCGGGCACTCGCTCGTGCGGTGGCCGGCGCGCTCGCAGAGGTAGCACCACAGCTCGCGGCCCGCGGCGGGGTCCACCGGCTGCGCCGGGCGGTACACCGGCAGCGACGTCACGTCCGCTGCCGGCTCTGGCGCGGTGTCGATGGTGGTGCTGTCGTGGGCGGTGCTGTCGTGGGCGGTGCTGTCGTGGGCGGTGCTGGCAGCGCCTGTGGTCGCCGGCTGCTGGATCTCTGCCTGCTGGGTCTCTGCCTGCTGGACCTGTGCCTGCCGGAGCTGCTCCTGCAGCTGCGCGATCTCGCGGCGCAGCGCCTGGTGCTCCTGGCTCAGGCTCTCGTTGTGCGCGGTGAGCTGCGCGCGCTCCTCCTCCCACTGCAGCCGGGCCCTGTCGAGCTCCTCCTGGGCGGGGTCCTCGCCCTCGGCGTGTGAGCGCGCGATCGCGCGCTTCTCGTTGCCCTCGATCGTCAGCTGCAGCTGGTCCACCACGGCCAGCAGCTGCTCGTGCTCCGCCTCGAAGAACTCCTTCTGCCGCCGCGCCTTCTCCCGCTCGGCCGCCAGCTCTCCCTCCAGCTCGGCGGCGCGCGCCGCCAGCGCGCGTCCGCCCCGCTCGAGCTCGTCGATCGTCGGCTGCACCTCCTCCAGCACCGCCCGCTGGTCGTCCAGCAGCCGCTTGTACTGCAGGATCTCCCGCTGCTGCTGCTCAAGCCGCAGCTCGTACTCCCGCACCACCGCGCCGCCAGCGTCGCCGTCAGGCAGCCCGGGGTCGCCAGGGAACCCGCCAGGGAACCCGCCGCCACCGTGCAGGGCCTCCGGCGTGGCCGCCAGCGGCGGCCCAGCCCTTGGTGCTGCCTCGGGCCCAGCCTCTGGCGGTACCGCTGGCGCTACCTCTGGCGCCGCGGGGTGCGTCCGGCTGGCGATCCGGAAGCTCCGCATCGGCGTCGGCGAGGCGGGCTCCTGCGACACCACGACGGTGCCGGTGCTCGAGACGCGCGACGGTGCGCCATCACCGCTCCCGTCACTGATCCTGTTGTTACTGGTCCTCCCGTCACTGGTCCTGGCAAGCTCGCTAGGCTCGCTAGGCTGGGGCTCACTGGCCCCGCCGGCTGCCTCGAGGAGCGGGGCGATGCGGGCGGCCTGGATGAAGAGGCCGCTGTGCGGGTGCTCGGCGTGGAAGTAGCGGCGGCCCTGGAAGGAGCCGTCGTTCTTGCCGATGTTGGCGCGCAGGTCGACGCCGGCGTACGTGCCGGGCTTGCCGTGCACGGGGCCGACGTACTTCAGCTGCCCGCGGCCGAGGTTCGGGATCTGTATGTAGCAGCCCACTTTGTCTTGGAAGTCCATTGCTGTGTGGCTGTGTGTGCTGTGGCTGTGTGTGCGCTGTTGGCAGCTCATCGCGCGTTTAAAAGCGTGGTGCCGAGGGATAAAGGGAAGCCGGGGGGTGGAGCAGACGGGGGGTGGACCAGGAACACAGGGAAGTAGAGCAAGCAGAGATGTCGCAGGTAGACCAGTGGATAGGCGAGGCGGAGGAGCACATTCAGCGCGGGGAGCACCCCGAGGCGGTGTCGAAGCTGACGAAGGCGGCGCAGGCCGGCCCCGACGAGCGCCAGAGCTCGATGATCGAGCGGCTGCTGGAGGCGCTGGTGAGCTACGTGAGCTCCAGGAACTCTGGAGACGGTGAGCGTGGCATGGGCGAACGTGGCATGGGCGAACGTGGTATGGGCGAGCGCGGTATGGGCGATTCTGTGATGGGTGCCCTGATGTCCAGTTCTGGTGGATCCACCCAGGCGCAGCTTGGGAAGCTGGCTCTGCTTGGGACGATGATGGGGGGGAAGACCAGCCAGAGCAACTCCGGGTCTTTCAACTGGGGCTCTGCGCTTTCGCTGCTGTCGGGCAGCAAGCCCAGCCAGCAGGCCGCAGGCGCCGGGACAGGTGCGATGCTGGCCTCCCTAGCCTCCAGTTACTTCAGCAAGCCAAGCGGTCAACAGCACAACTCGCAACAGCAGTACGGCAACCAGGGTTCCTATAATCAGGGCTCCTACGGGGGTAATCAGGGCTCCTACGGGGGTAATCAAGGCTCGTATGGGGGTAATCAAGGAAACCAGGAGTCGAGCACTTTCTCCGGCCTTGCATCGATGGCAAGCAGCTATTTTGGCAAGAACAAGCCTAATCAGCAGCAAGGATACAACCAAGACGGAAACTATGGCCAGAATTCCTCCTACAACAATTCTGGTTACAACAATGGTCACAACAGTAATGCTGGCTACAACAACAATGGCTACAATAACAACCCTGGATACAACAATGCTGGCTACGCCAACAACAATGGTGGTTATCAAAATGAAGGCCAGCAAGGGAGTACTTTTTCGTCTTTGATGAATATGGCTAGCTCGTACATGAAGGGTGACGAAAATGCTCAATCTCATGCACAGGGCAGACCAAACAACGGTAATAACGGTGGCTACAATGACAGGCCTGGCAACTACAATGACAGGCCTGGCAACTACAATGACAGGCCTGGCAACTACAATGACAGGCCTGGCAACTACAATGACAGACCTGGTAACTACAATGACAGACCTGGCAACTACAATGACAGACCTGGCAACTACAACGATAGACCTGGTAACTACAATGACAGACCTGGCAACTACAACGATAGACCTGGCAACTACAACGATAGACCTGGTAACTACAACGAAAACAACAGGTACGAGAACCAAGGCTATGGGAACGGTGAGCGTCCACAGCACGGTGGCCAGCACCATGGCAACGGTGGAGACCAAGGGTTCAACTTCCAGGGACACTTCTCCAGGAACTAGGCACGCCCATTTTATCGGTATCATAAACACTTTTTGCTTTGTTCGGCCACTAATGATACTTTTCTAAAACCAAAACGTGTGTACGTACCAAGTGTTATAACGTTTCAGTGTTGACAGTTTGAGGTTATCTCTCCTACAAAGGGTTCCGAAGTGTGTAAGACAGTTTATAAATAGCACAGTTATGAATAATATATATAAAAGCTACTATCCTAGGTGGGCAAGGGACGATGTTACTCTAAGGAGGGGATTGCTCATGCCGTGCACTTTGTGCACTAATTCACATTGATGGGAAGCTCACTGAGAGGACTACATCAGGCAATAAAGCGTCTATGGGATACAGGAGCTGGCTGTCAAGAAGGGATATCCATCCTGAAAATTCGCAGGCTTTGAATAGCGTGTTTCCGAAAGCCTCGGAGAACGCCAAGGCTGATATTGGCACGGTTCTGGGGCTCTCAATTGGGCTGCCGGTAGGGTTAGGATGTATCGGAATTGTTCTCTTATCGATGTTCTTTATGCGGCGGAGAAGGAAGATTCATGCGAAGAATAATCAGCTGCAATATTCCAGGTATCAGAGCGACAAAGGTAGTGCTGGCGAGGCAGTGAAGAATACCAGCCGCGAGTCCCAGACCGAGGGTGACTACGAGCTGTTCAATTCAGGTACAGCTGCTGAGTCGCCAGGGTGGCACGTGAGAACTCCGAAGAAGGCACACGCAGCAGGCTCTGCGATTTACAATGACAAGAAGAGCAATCTCCAAGAAGTAGATGATATACTATACAGCAAGCCTCCAAACATCTACAGCATCAATTCGAGTATCTCGTCCACAGCTGATATCACGCCCAGGAGGCCCAAGAGTCACAAGAGGGCTAATAACTGGAAGTACGAGTCGCCGCTCTCGAAATGGTTCCTGAGGAGCTCGCTGTACCTGCGGACGCTAAGTGACAACCAGGTTTCGACGGCGCATCTGAAGAGCACCAATGTGCTGACATCTGTGAAGGAAGGGTGGGCAGGCCACATGCACGGCGGGGGCCAGCGTATGCGAGGCCACGAGTCCGCATACACTGGTAGTTCTGAGAAGAGCTGGGAGTTCGCCAGTCCCGCTGCGCAAGTGGGGGCTGTCCGCAGCGACAGCGGGTCCAGTGGCATCCGGTCACAGCTCTTGCGGGTCGATGGCGGTGAGCAGGCACAAGAGGTTACGCTGGACCCCGGGATCCGGAAGAAGAAGGCCCGCAGCAAGCTGCGGAGGCACCTGGAGTACGTCAAGATGGCCAAGCCGCTCCCGCTGACGCCGCTGCCGTCGTCCGGGTCCGGACTCAAAGTCGGGCGGGTGTACGTGGCGTGCGAGGCGTATAGCCCGACGCTGCTGGACGAGATAGCGGTGAGTCCCGGGGAGAAGCTGCGGGTGCTGGCGGTGCACAGCGACGGATGGTGTCTTGTGGAGCGGGAGCACGTTGGCGACAGCAGCGAGTACTTGAACCAGGACCGGGGCATTGTGCCGACGCGCAGTCTTGACGTCAGGAACTGCAGCGTTCGCACATGACGTGCGAGGGAGGCAATCTGCGCCCATAAATACTTGTAACACTAGCTCTGGAGAAGAAACAAAAAAAAGAAACTTTATATTGATTTATTTATAACTTTGGACAGGTATTGTCTATATTTTCATATACACGTTAGGAATAAAAAACACTCTGTGTTGTGGCTATATGAGTCGAGCTTAGTTGAAGATTTCAACCTCGTTGTCGATGTAGGTCTTCTCGCCTGGGGCAGCGCCTGGGGCACCGAAGACCAACTGGGAGTGGACGGACCAGGAGGCTGGGATCTTGGATGGCAAAGCGGCCTTGACGTAGCCGTTGTAGTGCTGCAAGTGGGCACCTAGACCGATGGCCTCTAGGGCGGCCCAGGAGTTGATCTGAGCGGCACCGGAGGCGTGGTCGGCGAACTGTGGGAAGGCAGCAGCCCAGGCTGGGAAGTCGGCTTGCAACTTCTCGGTGGTCTTGTCGTCGGTGAAGAAGATGACGGAACCGTAGGCCTCGTCTCTGACGGACTCAGGTCTCTTCTTGCCGGCAGGGTCCTCGATAGCATTAGCGACGGAGTCCCAGACCTTCTTGTGGGTCTCGCCGGTCAAGATGACGGCTCTGTTGACCTGGGAGTTGAAGGCGGTTGGGGTCTCCTTGACAATCTGCTGCACGGTGGCCTGGACGTCAGAGATGCTGACACCAGATGGCAACTCTGGCTTTAGAGCGTAGATGGTTCTTCTGGAAGCGATGGTCTTCAAGTATGGGGCAACGGCAGACATTGTATATAGAGTGTTTTTTTGTGTGTGTGTGTTTTGTATTAGATAATACTGTTGTTCTTTTTTTTTCTATATATGTTAGATGAATTACAATTACCAATTGGCCACTGGCCCTTTATATACTTTTTTTTTTTTTCAACTAATTGTTGGCTTTTTTTCTTGTCAAGCAGATCAAGATCAGGATACACCCCTCGAGGTCGAATTAGCAGATCCTTAGCTAAGGTTTTTTGATAGAGGGCACCTGATTTGCGTTGACGCTATGTTGGCTGGCACCCCCCATAGCGTAAGCATTACGAGAACCGCCTCTCGAGGCCTGGTGCCTGTCGCGATTGGCGGGGGCCCTGTGTTAGAAGTACACTCAGTACCTGTTACTCTTCTCTCTCTCACTGCCACCGACGTTAAGAGAACTGAAAGCAACACCCTGGCCGTGTGTCGCACACCCCCGCGCGCGTTCTCTGTGTGCAGCCACCCCCCCGCGCAGAGTCGCCCCTGCAGCGCGTGTGCCCGCCTCGAGGCCAGACACCCCCCCTTTCTCTCTCTCTCTGCGCAGTTCCTCTGCGTCTGTGCTATGGCCAGGGGGTGTGCGTCCCTGGCGGTGTGGCCGCGTGGCTGCTGCCGACTGTGGCGCGCGCGGAATCTTCCATGCGCTTCTGTGGTAACGTGCTTGTGCCGTAGTATGCTACCCCCCGCCCCTCGTGCGTGTTCGTAGATGTAGATGTTCCCCGTGACTGCTCTCGTCTTCAAGTATTGGTGCTTTTCCCGTAGGGTCCTCCCAGGCGGAGAGCGCGTGGCCTGGGGGCCCTATGATATCCTGTGCAGGGCGGGGGGGTTGTTTCCCGGGTAGGGAAGTTTGGTGTGTTGGTTGGGGGGAGGAGAGTTAGTTTGTTCGCTTGGGCATTTGCTTATATATCCCTCCCGGCTGGCGTATACGAGGTGCATAAAAATATATGTGTAGCTGAGATGTGCGGGGGGGGAGGGGATACCCTCCCCCCCCCCGCACATCTCAAATACGTAATACGGTGAAAAACAGAGATGCAGAAAACGTAGCTCGATGTGTAAGTCAATGCCAACCTCCGCATTGTTCGGAATTCTCGAGGGGGGGAATGTAGTCCGGTCTGCCACGTCCTACCCCCGCAAACGAAATGACGTAAATTGCAGGAGAGGGGAGACCCGCGCGCGATGACGTCTTCTCTGGTCCCCCCCGCACAAAGTTACCCTCTCCCCCGTGAGGGGGGATGGTCACGTTGCTTCCTCCGGTTTTTCTGCTCCCCCCCCCCGCCGGGCAACGAGGAGCCGTGCGTTCCGCGCAGCGCTCTTATCGCGCCGTTCCAGGACCTTATCTGATAAGAGGGGCCCGTTGATAAGATAAGAGGACGGCGTGCGCAGAGGGCTGTGGATACGCGCAGGCCCTGAGAACTCTGGGTGGGAGCAGAGCCGAAAACGGAATGCAGCGCTGTGCGGGCTGCTGAGTGCAGCTCTGCTGCGTGACGAAAAAGAAAGTGGGTTGAAGAGCGGTGACACATAATCGCGGGTGTGCTGTGCGTGCAGCGACTGAGTGGGGGGGGGGTGAAGAGAGGGTCCTCGAGGAGGACCCTCTCTCTCCTCAGGTATGAAGAAAGAAGAAAAAGGACAGGAATAACGTCAGAGCGTGCGCGGTGCTGCGGTGATACAATGGCGATGTGCACACAATGCAACGCCTCGAGAAAAGGACAGAGAAGCGGGTTAATCTCTTATTTCTTTTTTTTGCATAATAAGCTATATACATTGTCAATCAGATATCTATTATGATTCAATGGCGAAAACTTGAGATATGGCCAACACCGAAATCGATATACCCAAAACAAAGAAAAAAATTGATATATAAGGAAGGGATTTCATCGTAATCGATTCTCATCTTTCCGTTGTGATTTACTATATTATATACTACATAATCATCAAGCTATCACAACGCAAACTACTTAGTGTTTTTTTTCAACTTCGAGACTCATATCAGAAAGAAAAAAAAAAATTCTAAGCGAAATTAAGCTACATTCTAAGAAACAACCATGAGTTTTAAAGACGGTTCGGCTGACTTTAAAACCAACGAAAATGAGGTGGAATACTTCACCACCCGCGGCGACTCCATGACGCCTGAGTCTTCCGTCACACCGGAACAGCAGCCCGCTGAGGCCAGCCCATCCCGCTTCAGATCGTTCGTTGACTCGTTCAAGAGGGCTGAGCCGGCCGCCAAAGTCACCGCAGCCGCAGGCGGCTCCAACGGTGGCTCCAGCACCAGTTTGAACAAAGACAAAAACTACGTCGAAGACCTGGAGGTCCAGGAGGAGAAAGTTGTCATTGAAAAGGGTGAGCACCCAAACAAGGAACTGAAACAGACGATCAAGCCAAGACACGTTGTCTTGATCTCTTTGGGAACCGGTATCGGTACTGGTTTGTTGGTTGGTAACGCTAAGGCCCTGCACAACGCTGGTCCAGCTGGTCTGGTCACCGGTTACGCTATCATGGGTACCTGTCTGTACTGTATCATCCAGGCTGCTGGTGAAATGGCTGTCACTTACAGCTCTCTAAACGGTGGGTTCAACTCTTATCCATCTTTCTTGGTCGAACCAGCCTTCGGGTTCTCTGTCGCTTGGGTCTACTGTCTACAATGGTTGTGTGTCTGTCCTTTGGAACTGGTCACCGCCTCGATGACTATCAAGTACTGGACAACCTCCGTGAATGCAGATATCTTTGTGGCCATCTTCTATGTTCTGATCATTGTCATTAACGTTTTCGGCGCCCGTGGTTACGCTGAGGCAGAATTTTTCTTCAACTGTTGTAAGATTCTGATGATGATTGGTTTCTTCATCTTGGGTATCATAATCAATACTGGTGGTGCAGGTAACAGCGGATACATTGGTGCAAAGTACTGGCACACTCCAGGTGCTTTCAGAGGAGACAAACCAATTGATCATTTCAAGGGTGTCATGGCCACTATGGTTACCGCTGCCTTCGCCTTTGGTGCAACTGAATTCATTGCATTGACTGCCGCTGAACAATCCAACCCAAGAAAAGCCATTCCTTCTGCTGCTAAGAAGGTTTTGTACAGAATCATCTGTATTTTCTTAGGTTCTATTACGTTGGTTGGTTTCTTGGTCCCTTATGATTCCGATCAATTGATGGGTGCTGGTGGTTCTGCCACCAAGGCATCTCCATATGTTCTAGCTGTCTCTACCCACGGTGTTAGAGTTGTTCCTCATTTCATAAATGCTGTTATTCTATTATCAGTTCTTTCAGTTGGTAACTCTGCATTCTATTCCAGTTCTCGTTTGCTATTCTCTTTGGCTCAACAAGGTAACGCACCAAAATTCTTTGATTATGTTGACAGAGAAGGTAGACCTTTCAGAGCCATGGTTTGCTCGGGTATCTTTGCTATCATTGCCTTCTGTGCTGCTTCTCCAAAAGAAGAGCAAGTCTTCACCTGGTTGCTAGCCATCTCTGGTCTATCTCAATTGTTCACATGGATTGCTATCTGTTTGTCCCACATCAGATTTAGAAGAGCTATGACAGTCCAAGGAAGATCTCTGGGTGAGATTGGTTTCAAATCACAAACTGGTGTGTGGGGTTCGATCTACGCCACAGTTATGATGGTATTGATCTTGGTTGCCCAATTCTGGGTTGCAATTGCTCCAATTGGTGAAGGAAGATTGGATGCTCAAGGTTTCTTTGAAAACTACTTGGCCATGCCAATTCTGATTTTCTTCTACGTTGCTTACAAGATCTGGAAGAGAGATGCAAGACTATTCATCAGAGCAAAAGACATCGATTTGGACAAGCACAGACAAATTTTCGATGAAGAACTTCTAAAACAAGAAGACGAAGAATATAGAGAGAAGTTGAGAAATGGTAGTGTATTCAAGAGGATTGCTGCTTTCTGGTGTTAAAACTATTTTCAGCACGTTACCATTACATCAATCTGAACTTCAAATTTTTATTTCATCATTATTTTGCATACCTTTTTTTATGAAAATATTCATTTCAAAAGCATTTTTCTTTAGCTTTTTTCTAAGGTAACGATGGTTTCTTAACCAGTTACTATTGATATTGTGACGACTTACCAAACAGAAACCAATTCTGTTATCATATATAATTAAAACTTTTGTACCATATATTTATTGAATTAACGAACATATTTCTATTAAGCTTTACTTTTATTTTGTATTTATTGGAAAGAATAAGTTATAGTACTGTCATCAGGAACGGACTGGAGTCCCAAAATATAAATAATTTCTCTTCAAAATAAAAACAAAAATAATGATGATGAAGAGTACAACTATTACAAATAAATCGAGATTGAATTCATTCCTATCTTGCTTACAATGTTTTATGTATGGATCAAGTAATATACAGGTGAATAATGGAGTACTTGCTAGCGAAACTTTCAACCGCCGTACTCCAAAGAACCAATCCAGTCATGTAACTATGTTGGAGGAGGAAATCAGGTTTCTGTAACAGCATGAAAAATTCATTTACATTTTAAAGAAAAGGCAGGTTAAACTGGAAATAAAATTGAAGAAGCTAAATACTGAAAACTATATAATTATCAAAGAAAAAAGAAAGGTAAAAATACAGTCAGGATAAGTCACTATATTTTCTAAGCAACACAACAATTCAGTATGGTTGTTTGGCCGAGCGGTCTAAGGCGCCTGATTCAAGTTTAAGTACTTACCACATTACAATGTGGGAGCACTCAGGTATCGTAAGATGCAAGAGTTCGAATCTCTTAGCAACCATTTATTTTTTTGTAAACTTGGGTCCGTTCAGCGTTACCCGGATACTGAAAATTTACGTCCGTGGTTACTGCTCACCTCCTTGTCCGTCCCACAATGCCGGTTTATTTCTGAAATGGTTTCCTTGAGCCGTGCATCCGTTTCTAAGCTTTCTGAGCCGTCTCGGTCCCAACTGTCCTAGAACACACTGCAAGCCAATTCAGCTGTGGGGGAGGGGGGGAAGATGGGAGAAACCAGAAAAGTGAGGGGCTTCTAAGAATAGAACGTACCACAGCGTGTGCATTCCTTTCTCACACAAACGGGGGGGTCACAGTGCCGGCTTGTGCGCAGACTTGTCTGCGGATACACGCGTTCGTTCTAGTCTGTGCCGGCCCTCCCCCTAACAAGGGTGAGCCGCTGTGAGTCTTGCTGCACGATCTACTTCGAGACTTGCGGGCTGCCAGATTTTTCGCACAGATGTCCCTGCAGCGTGCATTCACATACAACTGATTCCTCCCTGCCCCGTGTTGTATTCACGACTGGGGGAAAGTGGGGGGGGGGAGGGCACGAGAAGTTTTTCCGCGCGCGATTGTTCCGTACATGATTGTTCCGCAGTAGATTTTCCGTGTGGAGACTTCCCGCGCAGGTTTTTCCGTGCAGGTTTTTCCGTGCAGGTTTTTCCGCGCATGATTGTTCTCCAGTGCTGGCAACCACCACTGTCTCGAGCAATTGTTGCCATAGAGCGGTAATAGACAGCTAGACCACTTGAAGCGGGATCCGTTAGCAGGGTGTGGCAGACCTTGCTTCTCCCCCCTAGTTGTGGAACGGTGAGAACAAACCGCGGTATTATTTCTTTGCTTTGTCCTTGCGCCCTATGCCAGTACACCGTGCAGTACGCTGTGCGCCCCCCCGTCCCCCACACAAACCACTACGGGGAACAAGCCACCGCTGCCCTTTCTTTTGTGTGCCACCATTATGTTTCCACTAAATCTGGGGTGAAGCGTTGGATGCGAAAACGAGACATGCGCCCCAGGCCAGGCTTGTCCCGTGCAGCTTGTTCTTTGCGTTCCCTCGAGATTCTTGATCTCGTGTCTCCTTGACGTTAAATTCGGTTCAGAAGATCTCTCTCCTTGAGTAGGCAAATCATCTAACGTTCTTGTACTCGTTTTATACTCGGGTCTACAAACGTACCAGGTCCTCCCCCCCCCCCCACTTTAGTTTTCTTTTTGCCCCCTTCCTTCTTTGAAGTGCAATGAATGCAAATGATCCTTGGTTCTAATTCCAGTTCTGGGAACTTCCTGTCTAAGGGCTCCTCGCAGAGAGGGATCTTTCCAACCCGATTCACCCCAAAGCGGTCCACAAAAGATATTTAACTTTGTTGACTGAATTTCCAGAGGGCGTGTTAATCCTTGGTGAATTCTTTTGGGTCGAATCCTCCCCCTTCGAACAGTTCGTCCCCCTGTTCCCTTGTTTTTTCGTTGTATGTCCTTGCATTTACGGTTCATGGAAATATATGCAAGAACAACAACATCAACCGTGAGACTATTTAAATTGCCAATAATAAGTATAGAATCTTTCTGAGTTCTCGTAAGAGTTTTGTGGCCGTTTCCTTCCCCCGTCCCCCCCTGCTCTCCCTTCTAATTTGGTTTTATTATATTCACAGAATCTGATCTTCTTCACCGTTCTGTTCGAAGTTTGATATTTTAGAAAGGACTAACAGAAGTTATAAAATAAAGCAGAAAGGACAATAATTTATTAGTAACAGAGGACGCTTACAGGAATTCAGAATCTTTTTTCCCTCTTGTAATAGTGTACAACGAAACATGACGATGGAACTTCCCTCGATCAATAGCACGACTAGCATTTCTGATAATGCCGACTTGAAAAGCTATTACGACAAGCTTCTGTTTCAGAATGCTAGTGGGAAGTCTTTGACGGACCTTCCTCGCAAGGCCCAGACCGCAGCAAACAAAGGGTTACCAGGAGTAAACATTAACGAAACCATCCAGGAAGAGGAGACCGAGAAGCCCTCCAGGATCGACTTTATCGAGGGCTACAACTACTCACCCAAGTCTTCGAACCCACTCTCTCCTCCACCAGAACAAGGGAGAAGACGCTCAATATTCTTCGAAAATGGTAACGAAAGTAATATCCAAAGCAACAAGGGTCATATGAAACAATCAAGTACCGGCGCCGGCGGGAGTTTGACTCTGAGTCCCGATATGATGCTCACTTCAATGAATGGTAGTGTAGGCAGCGCATTCTTAAGCACTGATATCTTCAACGATTCAAGGAGATCATCGTATATTGCAGACTCATTGATTCACCACCAGAGCCCTAATGAGAATCACTTTGCCCCCGTTAATTCCGGTTTGGAGGCATATGGAGGATTGTCGAATAACTACCAAATGAATACAGTTGCTATGCAACAGCAGCAACAGCAGCAACAGCAACAACAGTTCTCTAATATGTCCGGAATGTCCTATGTGGCCGGTAACGATTTTTCCGCACGCCGTAACTCTCAACCTATTGCAATGAACCAGTACCAAAATGGCAGAGATACAAATAATATACAAGCAAGAAATTTCTATACGAATGGCTCTCAGGATAATTACAGAGCCCAGTATCCGTATGACCAGAATTTCTATGCGCAAAAGCAAAATGTACCTGTATTCAAAAATTCCTTTGACTACAACAATAAATCGAGAAATGCTCAACAGCAACAGCTCAACCAACCTCAGGTGTTATCTAAGGAAAATGCAGCCGACAATGGTTTGATTGTAATGAACGGAAAACAACTGGCATCTTCTGAGAAACTGTACCAACTCTACTTGAACTCAGGATCTAATTACTTTTCAAATAAGCAAGTATTCGAGTTTATGGACTACTTGAAGCCAATGTTGGAGAACAGTAAAGACAGTAAGTCTGATGAAGCTGATCCAATCAGAAACCATCTTTCCAAATTCTTGGCCTTTTTGAAGAGTTGTAACTTAAATTATAACCCACAATCAGAGGCATTCGTTACTGCTAATTTTAATAATAGAAGAAACAATGGGACAGCTTCGTCCTATCTGCATTATAAACCTCTGGTCTTAGGTGCTTTGAAAAATGGAAAGTTGGAACTGCTATCAACACCACCAAACAGTAACCTCTTCCTAAAGAAAGGTGATTTGGCAGTCGTTGATGGAGATAGAGGAAAAGATTTAATTTTGGTTGTAGAACCAACGGTTGATTTAAACTTAGCTTTAATCATCAACTTTCTAAAAAAGAAGATTCACTTTGACTCTTTAATCACCAACAAGAATCAACATTATCCTAGCCAGAAATTCATCAAGGCTCTAATTGACTCCACTAACGGTCTGTGCGATGAACTTAATCCAAAGCTGTATGACATTATCGAGTTAACTCAATTAGTAGTGCCATCGAAACAAGTTTTGAGATTTGCAAATTCATGGGAAGTTACCACGAATCTGCACAACAAATTCCAGGATGAGTTGAAAGCACTTCACATTGCTCAGCTGAAGCTAAGATCGTTGAACAGTGGTTTGAGTCACAACCACCGCAGTAACAATAGCAGCAATAACTCCACACCACCTAATGAAGCTTCTGACAATTCAGCAAGCGACGACTCCGCGTTGAACTCAAGCACCAATAATCTCTCCAATTCAGCCAACCTGAACATCAAGATATTGAATGCTGAGTTTCAATTTGATAGAAAGAAGCTCACATTTTATTATGTTTGCGAAGAGCGGAATGACTTCAGAGAATTGATAAAAGAACTATTTAAGTTTTACAAGACTAGAATTTGGTTATGTGCGATACCAAATAATCTAGAAATTGATAGAAAATACTACGACCCCAACCGCAAGGAGTTGGAGATGTATCAGAAAATGATGCAGCACTACAGCTCCGATGAAAGTTCTGACTCCCAAGGCAAGGAAGATGGCACTAACAACCATAGTGTTAAGGACGGTCTTGTTGTGGCACCTTCACTGAACAGCTTGGAACTTGATAACTTCCAGATCGGAGTCTACAAAGAACTAGTAAATGTTTTGTTTGATACAAATCCATGATGACCCCTAATACGATAAATGCCCACTTTATTATTATTCCGAACTCTATTTTTTTTTACTTCGTAATGCTTATATTCAAGAGGAGTAGCTATGAAATGAACTGAAATAACACAAATTTTTTTTAAATTCCCATAAAAAGGAGCAACAACTATAAACTAAAGACAAGAACAACAATATTTTTACTCTCCTACTAAGCGCTTTTAATATTTTTATCTTCCCGTATATATTTTTCTTATTAGATTTTATAAATATTTAACGAAATGATCTTTTTTTATTCTTTTCATTCAGTAAAACTACATCTTATAATAAAAAGAAACATTCATACTCATTTAGATATGGCAAAGCTATAAAGGCAACAGATATATGGTGATGTACTATATCCGAATTACATATCTGATTAACCTGGCCATTTACTTTTTTTGCGACACGAAGTAGTTTGCAGCCAGCAACTCCAGGTTGTTCTCCTTGGCCCACTTTGCGACACCTGTGGCGGGTGTGCCGTAGCCCCAGTTAGGTCTGTCCTTAATTTCAGTGAAGCTGGAGGAAGGACCCTGTTGCTTGTAGAGCAGGAAAACGTATCTGTGCAGGCCGGTGTCCTTTGGGGGACCTGGCCCGATGTAGTCCTGCGCGGTCTTGCCGTTGTTGTTGAGGTCGGCGGTGGTGGCGACGCTGGGCGCGGGGACCAGCTTGATATCGGTTTTGACCCAGTGGCAGTATTCTGACCACTTCTTCTCCGTGCGGGAAGGTGCGTCAGGGTCGGTCATGACCAACGTGAAGAGGTCATCGGCGGAGTACTTGTAGGGGTCTGTAGGGGTGAAGTTGATGTCTGGCCTGGAGCTGGCCTGTTCTGGGGTCAATTCGTTTCCCATGGTCACTGCGAGCTCGCCAGGGAAGATAGCAGTGATGACGCCCTCAGGGTTGAAGTCTGGGATGACATCGGGGATGACCTCGTCTTTACGAAGGGGATCAAGAATGGTCTGAGTCGTGTTGACACTGTAGTTCATCTTGAGGTGAGAAGTGGAAGTATCTGTGAGTTGAGATAGTCCAACGGCAAGCTATGTAATGTGGTAAAACAAAGAAACACTTCCTTACGAGGTACGGAAAGCTTGGGAGGGAGGGGGGCTGCCACTTATATATTCAATTAATAAATTGCATCGAGGATGGGGCTACCCTAATTTATTTTGACACATTGGCCCGGTGCGCATCTCCTTGAAGAACCCTAACGGATGCCCTTATCGAGCCCTACTAACAACCCTTGTCAAGCCCTAACACAAGCCCTAACACAAGCCCTTATCAACAAGCCCTTATCACAAACCCTAATAGAGCCCTAAAGTCAAAACCTTATCAAACCCTACCACAACCCTAAACCACCGCCCCATCACTGATGACGCTAGTCACGCCACCACAGGGTGGCCGCTAAACGAGAGGACGGGACGACAACGAGCCGTACAAAGAGCCTGCCCGCGACAAACAGAAAAACTGTGGCGTCTCTCCCGTCCACGCACCCGGACGCAGCTAATGCCCGATATGTACCGTACCAGGCAGGCGGGCCTGCCATGTGACCGCAGCTGTGTAGCTGTGCAGAGGCCGCGCGCGCCATGTGCAGGCAGCGTCCGCCATGTGCAGAGGCTGCGTGCACCAAGGCGAGCTCATCGCAAAGCCAACAACAAGCAACTTCGGGTGGAATTGCATCGCCGGGGCCCTCTGCAAGAACACATCTACCCACAGTTGGACCATCTAAGCATCACCAGGAACACACTTCAATACCACAATCTCGAGAACAAAGAAGGAAGAGAGCAAAAAAAAAAGAAAAAAAAATTTTAAAGCAGAAGTAGTGGATGAAGAAATGACAAAAAAAAATTTTTTTCTTAGTGTATATATATTGGTCTCAACTATCTGCCAATGCTGAGCCAACACCCCACCCCTTCTCTAGCTGGTTTCTCGAGCCTTTGCGCAGACTCTCTTAGTAAAACCTCTCTTGACTGCCAGGCAAGAAAAAGGACTACGACACACTACGCAACTACAAACATAACATAATGGCTGGTACTTTCTTGTTCACTTCCGAGTCCGTCGGTGAAGGTCACCCAGACAAGATCTGTGACCAGGTCTCCGATGCTATCCTTGACGCCTGTCTTGCTGTTGACCCACACTCCAAGGTTGCGTGCGAGACCGCTGCCAAGACCGGTATGATCATGGTTTTCGGCGAGATCACCACCAAGGCCGTCTTGGACTACCAGAAGATCGTCAGAGACACCATCAAGCAGATCGGCTACGACGCCAGCGACAAGGGTTTCGACTACAAGACCTGTAACGTGCTTGTCGCCATCGAGCAGCAGTCCCCAGACATCGCGCAGGGTGTGCACGAGGAGAAGGACCTCGAGAACATCGGTGCTGGTGACCAAGGTATCATGTTCGGCTACGCCACCGACGAGACCCCAGAGGGTCTGCCATTGACCATCCTGCTTGCCCACAAGCTGAACATGGCCATGGCCGACGCCAGACGTGACGGCTCCCTGGACTGGTTGAGACCAGACACCAAGACCCAGGTCACCGTTGAGTACGAGGACGTCAGCGGCAGATGGGTTCCAAAGAGAATCGACACTGTCGTCGTCTCTGCCCAGCACGCCGAGGAGATCTCCACCGAGGACTTGCGTTCCAAGATCAAGACCGACATCATCGACAAGGTCATCCCAGCCGAGATGATGGACGCCGAGACCAAGTACTACATCCAGCCTTCCGGTAGATTCGTCATCGGTGGCCCACAAGGTGATGCTGGTTTGACCGGCAGAAAGATCATCGTCGATGCCTACGGTGGTGCCTCCGCCGTCGGTGGTGGTGCTTTCTCCGGTAAGGACTACTCCAAGGTCGACCGTTCTGCCGCTTACGCCGCCAGATGGGTTGCCAAGTCTCTAGTTGCTGCCGGCCTATGTAAGAGAGTCCAAGTGCAATTCTCCTACGCCATCGGTGTCGCTGAGCCATTGTCCTTGCACGTTGACACATACGGCACTGCTACCAAGTCCGACGACGAGATCATTGAAATCATCAAGAAGAACTTCGACTTGAGACCTGGTGTCCTAGTCAAGGAATTGGACTTGGCCAGACCAATCTACCTTCCAACTGCTTCCTACGGTCACTTCACCAACCAGGAGTACCCATGGGAGAAGCCAAAGACCTTGGTCTTGTAAATTTAGTATTGAACTCTTGAGAGCAATAACAATAATCCCTAAAATAAAAATAGATTTTTGAAAAAATCAACAACAATCATACAATCCAATCACATCCAATTAATAGAACCTCTTGCATTTGAGAATGAATTTCCAGCCCATTAGAAAAGTTCACTTAATTTGCATTTTTCTGACCTTTTATTTCATTTAACATTATTTTGGTATTCCACAGTAATTTTATTCATTCATTATATATATTTTATAAACCTTTTTTTGATTTGCTCAACTCAAATCATGTATATTAATAAAAACTTCAACTTTTTTAAGTAAATCGAAATTCTTCTTCATAGCACAGTTCATTCGTTACAGATACCCCCTGATGAACAGAGAACATATTTACAAGGGTTTACAATGCTATATAGAATCTAACAACTGTAATGCTTTGGTCAATTCGTCTCTGGCCGTGGAAATGTCCTCGTAATTTAATGCACTGATGGCATACTTTGCACAACGCTGTACTTTCTCTATTTTATCTGATTTATCCATCATTGCCATTAAGTCGTTACTTGAGTACTGCTTCCTCCCTTGCTGCTCTGGTACCTCCGTTGCCGCATTTATTGCGGTTTGTTCATCATTTTCCGAGCCGTTGATGCCATCGACATCCAGCTCATTTGCTGAAACATCGTCTTTGGTGTCCTCATCAGAGTCAAGGAAAGTTGGCTGATTTCTGAATTCTGGGTTTGTCGCAGGTGCACTAGGTAGTGTAAAAGGTGCCGACTCATCATTATCTATATTCAATTCTTTCTTGGGGAACTCAATGGGTGGCTCGTCTTCTTCCAGTTTCAGTTTGTTTATCAGCTCATCTACGTTCTCGGTATTCTGATCTTTGTCCTCTCCAACCTCAACGTCATCACCGGGTATGCCATCTGCTATTAAGTCTTTGTAATCCAACTCATCTGCATGCTCCTCTTCACCTGCATGGTCCTGTACCTCTGCCTGGTCCATTTCTCCTGCCTGAACCAGCTTGTGTAGTTCTGCATCCAGTTCCTGCTCCTCCTCCTCAGGTGTCTGCTTCGCTTTCAGCTCCCCCTTCGCCAGCTTGCTCAAATAAACTTTACAATACTTTATTCTCTCAGCTATCTTTTCTGGGGTTTTCAGCTCCTTTGACCACAGATGCAGAACTGCATTGAACAGGTCTATGCAACACCACAGCCCTTGTCTCAGAGTCCGGTCGTAAGGCCCTGTCGATACCTGCGACAGCTTGTCGTTGTACAGAGACATCGCGAAGTTCAGCACGTACACCATCGCCTTCCCGGAGTCTCCCAGAAGCACCTTCACACCCGCGGCCTCGGGGCTCTCGTCGGCCATTGCACCTTGCTTGAACGTCTCAATCAGATCGAGCAGATCCGTGGCCGCAGCTGTGACTTCCTCAGACCGCGAGCTCACCCCGGCGGCGGTTCCGCACGCCTCACTATCCTCCCCGCCGGCCGCAGCTGCAGCCGCAGTCCCAGCCCCGCTCAGCAACCGCTCCACCGCATACAACCGCAGATAGTACCCCACCACCGCCAGTCCGGCCCGCTCCATATCGTTGGCGGTGGCTATCAGCCGCACCGTCCCGCTGTCAATCATCCGATCTTCTCAAGATACTCAAAAGCCCAGATAAACTAAAAAAGGGACAACTGGCTCCTGCACGCAGACTCCTTCTCCAATTGCTCAGCACGCCTATCCGCAAGCCAGAATTGTGGATTACTGATTACGAAAAGGTAGAGAGAAGCTAAACTGAGGCAATTGAAATATAGTATTGTGGTTGTCTACAGGTTCAGATATACATATCATATATATCTGCATGTGATGACCTGTGCACCCCCCCCTCCCTTGCAGGTGCTATGGATGTGCTAAGAGAAGGAACGCACAGAAACACACGCAGAAACAAGACACGTGCACAGAACATGCCGCACAAATAACAAAACTCGACGTCACAAAGCATATTGCTTTGATCACGTGGGTAATCGTAGAACATAATCATTATATCACTCTACACTAAGATCAGATGGCATACGTATACACTGATATATCATGTGATGGTACGTATAAAGGAAGAACATATACGACGAAATGACATGTGATTAGACACGTGCAAAGACCGTACAGTATAACACTTCGCTCTTATTTGCGGCTGCGTCGGGAAAAGTGCGAGACGGAGAGCACGGAGCGAGCGCGACACGAACACGGTGGTGTTTTGGAAGAGAGAGGACTGGGGAGGAAAGGGCAGTTGCTGTTAACACAATTGTAAGAATCGTGAACTTGACGGAAGCAGAGCAATTGGAGCTCTTTGTCTTTTTGAAGGGGCGGTGGTGGTGAATCGGAGTCGAGGTTGAAAGCAGCGCACGAGCCATTTTCATTCAATTGCGGACGGAGCAGCTTTTCTTGTCGAGTGCTGCCTGGAAATCGAGAAAACGTTTGCGATAGAGATCCCAAGGAACAGTATCTAGCTGCGCTGCAATAGTGGTAGAATAGCAGGACGTAGGAAAACAAAATAAAAACTGACAATTCCTTTTTGTGGGGAGAATGATAGAGCTGAAGAGGCCGGCCGGCGGCTGTGAGGTGACGATGCGCGTGGATACCGCGGGGTCCGTGGCGTCTGGCGATGTGGGTATGCTTCTGCGGTGGGCTGCACTGCGCGATACAGACCCCTCCGTGGAGGTTAGCGATGAGATGCTGGCTCAGTGGCGCGAGGAAGATCCCAGGGAGTTGCTGGAAGAGCACAAGGTGCAGGTTGACGGCAGTGGGTACGTGGATAGAGAGGTTGTACAAGGCGTGATGGAGCGGCTGGGGATCTGGGAGACGTTCAAGGACGACTTCGATACTTTTAAAGGTGTCACGGATACTGCGGGAGCAGATGCTGAACAGAACAAGGAGAACGTACTTGAGCAAAGTATTGAGCCAGAGCCAGAGCAGCATGATGGCAGTGGGAACGAGGAAGAAACAAAAGAAGATCGCATGGATGAGGACGGGGATGTTACCATTCAGCAGGACAATGAAGACAGGGATGTCGAGATGAAGGTTGACAGTGAGGGCTCTGCTCTCAAAAAGCGAAATGGATTTGAAGGTATGGGTCTGAATTTTGATTCTCAGAGAGAATTGGGCTCACCTTTGAAGAAGATGAAGCTGAAGCAAACTCCTTCCAATGAAAATAACTCACTTGAAACTTTACATGAAGATGAGACAGAAGAAATTAGAAACATGTCAGATTTTCCCATCCACATTTTTACTTACGATCTTGAATCAGACGTCATTGCCCAACCAATCAAGCTGCAACACGCCAAGGCACCGCCTGCGAACATAGACAACGACCAAAAGGTGAAGTTGGAGACATTTCTACAGAGGCTTTTGTTTCCAGAGGCACACGAGTCACCATCGAAAACTGGAGTCAGCAATTCGCATTCCACCTTTGAGAATACACTCTACGAGATTGACTTAACGCTGCCGCAAATTCCATTGAATCTAAATATACCTGCTGATGAACATGGTAATACGCCCCTGCATTGGCTTACTTCCATTGCCAATATTGACCTGGTCAAGGAGTTAGTGAAGCATGGTGCAAGCAGAATTTTGGGTGACAATATCGGTGAATCAGCATTAGTTAAAGCAGTCAAATCTGTTAATAATTACGATGCAGGTACTTTCGAAGAGCTGCTGGATTATCTTTATCCGTGTTTGATACTTATGGACTCAATGGAAAGATCCATTTTACATCACATAGTTATAACATCTGGTATGTCTCGTTGCTCTGTGGCGGCTAAGTACTACTTGGATATCCTTATGGGTTGGATTGTTAAGAAGCAAACACGAGCAATTGATGGTACCCCCGATGCAATTTTCAACAGTTTGGATCTGAAATGGTTCATTTCTAACCTACTCAATGCCCAGGATTCGAATGGTGATACATGTTTGAATATTGCAGCTCGTCTTGGTAATGTATCCATTGTCGATGCATTATTGGATTATGGTGCCGATCCGTTAATTTCTAATAAGTCTGGACTAAGGCCTATCGATTTTGGAGCAGGAACTTCAAAGTTTAAAATTCATAAAAATAATGGTACTAAAATATCTGACAACATGACCCCAATCGATAAAAAAGCAACCGGCGAGGTTGAAACCATCGATACAGGTAATCTAATCAAAGAACTAGAGACACTCTTGAATAGCGTAAAGACAAATTACGATGAAGAGGCATTTCAATACAAAGCGAAGCTTGAGAAACTACATGCTCAATTAAATAGCCAAAGAGAACATTTGGCATCATCTAGAGATCAGCTTGCCCATACTAAACAATTGAGAGATGAGTATGCTTTACTAAAGGAACAATTGATAAATATTAAGCAAGGTATTAGCGAAGAAGAAGAGACTTTCAGAAAAGAGAGTGAGAGTTTAGGATTTTCATCTGAAGAAGCTTCAAAAATTGATTGGAACTCTAGTGAGTTTGATGCCGATGAACCATTTAGGATCGATATTATTCATGACTTAGTCGAGAACAAGTTGAACACTATTTATAAAGGAGATCTAGAGCAACTGTTAAATCAGGAAACTGCAGAAAGCATAAAGAAGGATCTACTAGAAAAATTTAAAAACGAGGAAGAATTTAAGCAGAGCATGACATCAGCATTACCTCCAATTGCACTTTTAAAAGCACGTGTTGAAGCTTATCGTCAAAATGATGAACATTTAGATGATGTTCTAAGAGGTATCAAAGAAAAAAGAACCGCTTTGGAACAGAAGTTTAGAAAAGTACTTTCATTATGTTTGAAAATTGAGGAAGGTAAAGTAGATGACATGCTAGATGGTCTTCTTCAAGCTATCTCTTCTGAAGATCCTCAAGAAATCGATACTGAGGAGATGCAAGATTTTTTAAAAAAGCATGGTGATTAATGTATGTTGTAATTATTATCTATGAGTAGCTAATGCATGAACATTCAATTAAATACAGAAATCAAAAGTTATTCTATATAAGTGTCTAATACATGAACATTCGACTTTATACAGGAATCAAAAGTTATTATCTGTATTTACAAAAGCAGGAAATGATCATGCTTTATTTGTTCAAAATGATTCTACTAACAAAACATTAAAGTTCATTCGTAAAAATTAGCAAATGTATAATACATACTATCAAAAAGGGTACAACAAAAAGAGTAATTCATATTAGAAATTGAATTGCTTTTTTATGTCACATATTATAAACACCACTGTTGTTATCTAGCGACTAACCATGAGCAACTATTTATTATAATACAAATAAAAAAACTGCATTTGATCTAAAATTCAAAAAAGAGGAAGCATAAGTACTTATTTTGCGGGCTTTTTCCAAAAATACTGCTTGTGTGTTTTTCTGCATGAACGTAGTCCTGATCTACCACCCTTCAAAGACATCACCAAGTTCCTTCTCTCTGAGTCATTATCATTTTCCAAGTCATAAAAGTACTCCTCATCCAGAGGTTTGCCTGCTGCATCTTTTCCTTGTCTATATATAATACCAATACAGTCGATAGATCCTAACAAAGCACGCAATTCAGAACGAGAACGTTCTGCTGTCCTTGAGTTCACCTTTTGAAGTTGGAACAAAGGAGTCTGTTGAATGTTCGCAAATGCCAAATGATTGATTAGGACATTTGTTAGATCCTGAATATCGACATTATTGGCCTTCATTTGCTGTAGCAACTCTTCGTTGGTCATTTTCTTTTTTTCAATTTTAATTTTCTTTTGTTTTATAGCTGAATCCGCATCTCTATTTTCTTCTTGAATATTACCTGCCTGTCTCTTATTGGATGTATTTTCCACTAGAGGTTTCTTGCTCTTCACATAATGGTTGCTAGCTGTTGGAGTTCTTTGTGTTGGAATATGGGTTGCTGGGTTTATAATTTTCCTTGGCGTCTTAGGAGAGAAATGAACGGTATTTTTGTTGGAAGTATTTGGAGTTCTGAACTTGCTGCCGACCCCGTATGGTTCGGTATTACCAAATTTATGTAAAGAGATGGGCGATGTAGCATCTGATTTGATTAATTGTCTCAAAGGTGAACTAGCAACGGAGCTAAATTCTGTCAGATCAGAGCTAGATGACTTTTGCATTTTTAAAACTGGTTTGCGAATCACGTAGTTATGCGATTTCTTCCGCTTTTTAACCGCTAACACTCCTTCAACCTCTCTGAAGTCGATGGTAGTTCCCTGTATGTAGGGCATGATGACGCTTTCATTTTTTAGCAGGGTGAATGAGGTCAGCTCGACGTCAATTACAATTTTGTCGTTCCTGTAAGGAATGATGCAAGAAGGATCCTCAATGAGTGCGTACTCAGTACCATCTGTATCCTCGATGACGTTTCTATCTCCTCGAGACATCTTAACCAGCTTGCACCTATATTTCTTTGGCAGCAAAACAACCAGGCCATTTGAACCCAGACATTTCAGTTTCACTTGCTTCGAAGCCGACAAGTAGGTGATTAGGGCGTGCTTTCTGGATATCTTTGGTCTGTTGGGGAGTAAGACGTCACAAGTGCCCTGCCTACCCACCACCAATGGGGAAGCGCGGTCGTGGGCTAGAACAATCGGAATTGGAGTCCCAGCTGGTGCCTTGTACACAGGGACATCGTCTAGTGGGTGAGTCGGTTTGTTGAAATCGTTAATCCGTGGTGGCGACGTGGCTGGAGGAGGGCTATCTGAGATTGCGGCCTCTGTCCCCTTCACTGGCGAGGACAGGCGTCCCGTGCTCGAGGAAGGGAAAGGTGTTGGGTAGTCATTAGCGGACGCGTCCTTTTGCTGGAAAGGTGCTGACTTGGCGTAGTCAGCTTCAGAAGAAGGCTGGAAGAACGGATTATACTTCGTCTCTTCAATGCTGCCTCTAACGGGCGATGACGGAGGAAATTGCATCTCTATACCGTACAGTGTATATTTCCTGACTTGTGCACTCCAGAGTGATTTGCTACTGTAGTGCCTGAAAAATTCCTTTCGTGTAAGCTACTTGTGTATAAATTTTACAAAAGTATCAAATACAGTCGAAATATATTCATTCCCATGCAAAAGTTGAGCTACCATTAGTAAATAATTGTAAACACATGGCCAACTGCAAAAAATAAAGAAACACAGTGAAGGTGAGTTCTCGAGGGTTTAGCCGGGAGAGTGTGGGAAAGCTGGAAACGTCACCTACATGAACTTGTTAGCGAATGCAGGAGCACAATCAGCTGGACACGAAATGATTAGCAAATAAAGGGCTTGCTAGCATACACAAGGGCATCGCGGGAGACGCGAAATGTACAAAAGCTGAGATTTTTGTGTGCTTTTCTAGTCTTTTACGCGTCGTTTTGTTTACATTTTCGGAATACTATTGCAAGTGTGTGCATTACCCGGATACAAGCGTAAGACTGCACGCGCAAAAAGAAGCAGGGTACCCCCGTGCATTGTCCAGTGCGACGATGTCGCATGTGCAGTCACTTGTAACGTTGACTCAATATTGTGAGGTACCGATACACGGCTTCAGAGCACGGAAAAAAGACGAAAAGACAAATCTTTCATGACTGTGTAGAGAATCCGTACACCCATTAGAACACCCAGACACACATGGCCATGGACAGCAACTTGCGTGGTTACTGGGTACATGGTGGCTGCCGAGCCGGTGGGGCAGTTTGGGGGGGGGGGGGGGGGAAGCCAGAACCCGCTTGGTTCGGTGGGTCTAGCGAGCAGGCCAGGGAGTGGTGCTGAGGGACACAGGCTGAGGGCGAGCGTGTGAGGAACCAGTGCCGGTATGCAGTGGGGGGCAGTACGAGCAGCGCAGCAAGCCAGACAGGCCGCACTGGGTCAGTACGGACGGGCCACGAGCTAGCCAGG